>VYXC01006019.1:3227914-3305598 GCA_013397175.1 Platysteira castanea | reverse complement strand
CCTGAGGCAGTGCCGGCGCCGTGGCGGTTGCCCTGAGGAGTTCCGGGTGGTGTCTGCTCGTCCCGTTCTGTCCCACCCCACCCCGTCCCACCCCACCCCACATCCTGGGCATCGGCTTTACCCAAATCCTCCACGGCTTTGTGAGCTAACTCCATTAAGAGGTTCAGGCGGCGAGGGCGAGTTCAGAGGCCACCCCCGAGCTACGTGCCTGCCCTCCTCTGGTGCCTCATCAAACGCCTGTAGCACTGCAGAAACCACCTATTCGTCTAATGAACTCGCCAAACGTAGCGCTTAAGCCGTTTGGTGCGCGGGTTGAGTCCACAGTTAGGCCTGGCTTCAGGCTCACAGTTCTCTGTGCAAGCCGTTCCTGTGTGATGCTCACGGTAAAAACCCCATGAAATATTTTATCTGCCGGAGTCTGCAGCTTGGAGCTGCCCTTTCCGCCGTGTGCAATCGCACGGATTGCTGCGCGGTTCGTGGTTCTTTCCGGAGCACGTGTGGGATGGCGCATGCGGCCGAGTCATGTCCTGGCACAGGTAAAACCCCGTGTACCAGGCCTGAGCTACTGCGGGGTTAATGCTGGACTGCACAGGGGAAACTTGTTATCACCAACTCCTCCAGCTATCATTCAGACAGAATTTAATAAGCCCAAAGAGATTGTTACGAAGTAAAGAAAAGCAAACCCCAAAGTAGGGAAAAGTGGAACTGAAACTCAAGCTTCAGATTTAGTAGCTCACAATGTTTTATCTGTGGAAAATCACAATCTATGAAGGTTAATGGGTAAATTGAAGAACTCCTGAACTCAGTGACTCTTTCCCAGAATGTTGGCAAATTTTACCTCTAATACAGCGAGATTTTGCAGCTGAAGCAAAATCCAGAATAGCTAAGGTGTAATGTATTTTCAATTTAGTGGGTGCTGTTGTCTTTTTAATGTCAGCCCAAATAACATTAGTAAATTGTTCTAAAATGAGGACATACTTTTGCATTTGTGGTTTTAAAATTTTCATTAAAATTTGTTTCCCAACAAGCTTAAGATAACCATTTAAACATGGTTTGCACTAGAGTGGAAATCCTGTTCCTCTTCTTGGGTTTTTTTTCTTGGTTTTTTGTTTGTATTTTTTAAGAAGATAAACTAACATGTGGAGTGTTGACACCTTTTTGTTGCACTCTGTATTTTTAAAAACCTTTTAACCTCATAATTGGTGTTGTATACCAAATCTGTTAGTGCCAAATACGGCTTTGGTGCCAGTGCTTCACTGTTTCTCATTTAGCACCTAAATGATTGGTTATTATTTATTAAAAAATTAGTAATATCTGTCAAGTGTTACAAGTTTCCCCACCCTCAACTGATACTGTCTGAGGAATTGCCTCAGACTGCAAGCAGCAGAAAAAAGAAGCATAAAATTACATTTACAGAGAGTGAACATGCACAAGTGAGGAGGCAGAAAATATTCAGGTACCTGACATTAGCCAACTGTACCACATGATTACAGTTTTTCACTAATTTCTTATTCCAAGAGTTGTGTCTAGGAAGACCATCTGGATTTTATGGGAAGTTCCTTTCTGTAAGGCTGATAACAAACCAGTGGCTGGTATTCCTGGCAGGGCAGAGCAGATGGGATGTGACAGGATCACGCTATCTGCCTTTCTTGCCTCGCTGCCTCTTCTAGGTTTTTACTGGGTTTTACTTTTGCTATTTTCCTCTCCCCTTATAAAGAGAAGATTTAGTGCACGACAGGGCCTCTAACAGGGTATAGCAGTTCAGGGGCAATTTTGGGAAATCACATTTAATGGGAAAAAAGGAAATTTATGCAGAGGAGACCCTCAGAACTGACTACCTTTGGAAGCAGGAAAATTTTGGTTCTAGAATATATTGGTTCTCTCCTGTTAGGAGTAAGGATCTTCAGCCTGGAATAGAAAAGGTAGAAATAACTATTGTACATTGTGAAAACATAATGAATGGGAGCTGTAAAAATTTACTGGTTTCAGTCAGAGGCTTTCAGCTGACAGCTGAAAGAGGAATAAACCTATCAGAAGTTAATAATTGGACCTTCTTGAAGAAGAAAAGCGGTGTATAAAGGTTGTACCACCTTCATATCAAACATACATAAAAAAATTTCCCTCTGAAGCAAAAGACTTAAAATGGATTTTATAGAACATAACCTCTCTAGACAGACTGCAAAGCACTTTCAGCTCCTGCTCTGTGTGCTGAACAAAGTGCTTTTGAAAACCACCTCTGCAGACATTCAACAGAAAAGCAGAATTGGAAGCAGTTGATTTTCCTTCCTGTTCAGGAGGTGGCAGTGGAGACACAGCAGTGGAGGAATGTCAGCTGGAATTCAAGCCATGTCTCAGAGAAGGATGAAGTCAGGAGAAATTTGCTGGCCATGACCAGGTTATGTATCACAAAGTTACAGTCCCTCTAGAAATGGCCATTTTTAAGTCAGGAGTGAGGTGAAGAACACTGAAGAATCAAACTAGAGAAATCTAGTCTTTACGAAACACAGAAAATTCATTTGAGTGTAGTTACAGCTACTTCTGCTGTCAGCCCTTATGGTATTTACTTTTGTTTATGTGAGATATATGCTTCTTTAATTAGACTTGCAATGCCAAATGTGTGCACAGCTTGTGGAATGAGTAACACACAATGCAACTATGTCTTAGATTGCTTGGTACAGCAGAGTACCTTACAGTTCAGTGTTACTGTGCTGGTGGCACACATCTGTGAGTGTATGAAAAGATACATTCAAACAATTTGCTTCAAAATGCAGTTTAGTAAGGTTCCTCTTTTAAGTGCCTTACCACAGGAGGTGATCCATCCTTGCAGGAGCTCTTCAGGAGATATAGATCTTACCTAGTTTTCTCATTGTTTGGATACAAAGTTTAAAGCAAGGATCATCTGCCTTGCCCAAAGCCTCAGAAAAACTCAGGCAGAGCCAAAAATTCCTGGCTTTCAGTGCTTCCAGTGCTGTGCTTGTTTTCTCTTAGTTACAGATGTATTGGTTTTGTCTTTCCTCCCTCTAGTTAGTGTCAGAGGAGGGCTGATTAGCAGTTTTGCTTTGCCTTTAGTTGTTTATGGATTTCTACAGTTCCATGGTTTGATTTTTTAGTGACAGATTTTCTTAGGTCCCCTTGACCGTGTGGGAGCAGCTGTATCTTTGCTTGGGAGCTCAGGGACAGAGTAATGACAATACTGTCTAAGGGACTGAATTGAATGGGGATGGAAAAACCATCAGGAGAATTTCTAAGATATATGAGGCAAAATATATTATTCATTTCACAAATCACTATAACTACTGATCAAGGAAGCCAGTGTCCCAGATTGTTGTGGCATATGTAAATTCAAAGAGGTAATAGGAGCTTGGATGTGTGGATCAGCAGAAAGGAAAAGTGAGAACCCACTGACAGCTGTATTTTCATTCCACAAGAGTTTATTTTTAGAAAGAAAAATTTTAAAATAAATTTTTAAAAATTCTTTTTAGATTATGCAGTAGAATAGAAAAAGTGCAAATATTCAGCCAGGTATGAACCAGGTATGGTCATGGCTTAGAGATAGTTTCCTTGTTAAAGAGTTACTAGAATTTTTCGTAGAAAGGCAGTGACCCACAAGCTTTGTGTGAGCGTGGGCATTTGTGTTCATTCCTGTGTGCAGTGGGGAACAGCTGTGGCCAGGAAGTTTAGATGGTTCTCTCTGATCTGTGTCCAGTGGCAGCCTGGACTGGCCTCCGCTGCCCTCAGCGTGTTCCCATTGTACTGAGGGCGACGGGGACACCGTGCCCTGAACAGCTGGCAGGTAACCGGGGCAAGGAGTGTTCCCTGCAGTGGGCGGACTGGGTTTCACTGAGGTGATACACGGGCCAGATGGGATTACCTTGGGCTAAGGTGGGCTGATCCACTCCCTTTAACTGAAAGGCTCACAGGGATGGTTGAAACTTGGACTTTTCTCACTGTCTGTGGCACAGCTGGGGCTCCTGAGGATTGACATGGTTTAGCCTAATAACTAATTGGGGGATTGACAGGGGAAGCCTGAATAAGCCACAGTTTACAGGAAATTCAGCCAGATGACTCAACAGTTCCTTTTGGCAAGAGGTCTGGCACCGTGAGTAAGAACACTGTGCTGAGAAAGGAGGTTGCACGTCCCACTTCCGCAGGCTTTGGAGTCAGTGACAGCACTCACATCGGGCAGTTCTCCCTTGCTGACAACAGGCAGGACCAGCTGTGCTGAACAGCAGTTACACACTCACAAAAGCAACATGGTGCAGGTGCCAAATGTTACATCAAGGAAACTCCACCACTTAGGTCTACACAAGTTTCACCTCTGAGCCTCTTTCTTCCTTGTTGAAAAGACTTTTAAGCTTCTTGAACCAAGGATGTCTCTTACTGTACATTGTTACTGAAACGGGTCCCTCATCTCAGTAGTACCTCTCACTTTAATATTTGTATTGCCATCAGCAATACAAAATTAAAAGAACACATTTAAACATCAGTTGCACCGTGGAGTTTTATAGAAACAAACTAAAATACTCAGACCCAGTCTCAGCTTTTTCCCCCTATTATTAGGAAGTTTCCATTCTACAGCTCCTATTTGGGAAAATATTTTATTACAGGAACTGTGAATCTGCCCCCTTTCCTTGCAGTGTACATGCAGTGCAATGTTCTGAATGTGTGAGGACGAAGAGAGAAACAGTAAAGTGGAAATGAGAAAGAGCAGAAACCACAGGTTTCTGCCTACACACATATTCATGAGTTGTTGTGCAGTCAGGGCCATCCTTGTATTTTTGGAGTTTCAAAGCAATGTGAGTTTCTTCACAGCCTGTCCTGTAGATTTGCAGTTGTTGAAATCTTTACTACATATAAAACCAACGAAAAAAATCCACGCAGCTGAGCCTTTTTTTGTTTAATTATTATTCTTATTTGACACTCACATTACAAAATTTAGAAACCATAGACAGTTCAGGCAAACTGTTAAAACACAGTATAAATTAGGGGGGTTTAATATATAAATTCTATACATAGGTAAGTTAGCTGGAACATGACTGACAAAAGGATTTCATAACAATCTTACCACAACTGTATAAAAAGGCATGGGAGTAGGATGGGCACTATCATCATGAATGCAGGTTAAGACATTTTCCACAACAGCTATAAAGTGTAACAATGACCATGCTATTCTTGCAGTGTTTATATGGGGTACAGGATGCATATTACCAATAACATTTTGCAAGATCTATGTACAGTCACAAAATCATAACAGCCACTTTCAGGTAACTTTACTGTTTCCTGCCTGTGCAATTAATAAAGTGTTGGTATTTGTTCTCAGAACTTCTAACAAAGCTACATGGTTTGAGTGTTATGGATGGGTTAAAAGTTGGATTCGATGATCTTAAAGGTCCTTTCCAACCTAAATGATTCTACAATTTTATGATTCTATGGTAGAGGGATTTCAATTTGACCCGAAAATGCTAATCACAACATGAATTGTTTAATCTAATGAAAAAGATACAGGAAAAACACAGTTCCTCATTGCTATCACTCACATGATTAATATATACCACTTTTTAAAGCCATGTTTATTTCTTAGCTTGATTCTTTTTAAAACCTAAAGTGATAATTTAGCTCCCGTTTATCTAAGCACAGCTGTAAAAAGGAGTAACACCAGAAGAAATGTAAAACTAAAATTTGGATATCTCTTTGGGGAAATTTTTTGAAAGGATGTACTTCCCAGGTAACCCTGGTCCTGTCATTCAACCTTTGAATTTCTCAGTCTGAAAATAAAGACAGTTCTGCTTACCCATTTTTACTCTGTGCTTTTAGGTCTGTGACTAAATAGTATCATTCTAATAGTTTTAGAATCCTATGTTCTTGGAGTTTAGGTTTAAGATAGTTGATAGTCACTGTTGCTAAAAGTGAAAAAAAATCTTAAAATCCGATTTTTCACATTCATAAACTGATGAATGCTTGCTAAGAGTTCTGAAACCTAGAGGATAATTTATTTTCCATCTATGTTGTACTAGTAATGGTGTTTTTACAGATAGACCCCTAAGGGAAGTACTTGTACATTTGTAACAATCAGACCATGAAACACTTAAATTTAATAGCTCTGTGTGTGCATCTTTCACTAAGTTTTAATAATTTGGACAATTGTATTGGAACAATTCCTTCTAGTTCAAGGCAAGGACAGACAGTAAGTGATAACCCATCTTGGGCTGCTAAAGAAATACAGATGATGTCAACAGTCTCAACTACAGCCCCTATTTTCTCTATTCTGTTTGCCCATGGACCAATCATCAAAAAACCATCATATATTCATTTCAAAAGCACTGGAATTTTAGAAGCATAATTAAATAATGAAAGCAGTGATATAGTACTGACCAGTAATAGTTCACTGAGGAAGTCATGCTTCTCTGAAAAGTAGCTGGAATATGGAATTTTCTGTTTAGAATTCCATTAAATGGGCTTTGCACCTTTTAGAAGGTTCCTTTACAAACATGTAATTTGTAGAACTCCTGAGCTCTGAACTCTCAAGTTTTCTGCATTATAGGAGGCCTGGGAACACTGCTACACTGCAATATTAATCTGGGTTGGCAGTTTTAAGGCCACAGGGATGAAAAGGGAGAAGGACTCCTATTCTGTTATGACAGATCTGGAGTATGATTACAGAGCCTTTGTATGGCAGAGAGCTAGAAAAAAATGTTCCTTTGGCATTTTGCAAGAGCTGTTTATGGAGCGAAATACTACTTCTGTCGAGGGAAAGGCATCAAGGGAAGAGTGAGCAGCCTAAGCCACTCAGAATTTACAGCACTACAGCCTGGCCACGGAGCAGGGCAGGGGATCTAGGCAGGAGCCACTCATACTTAAGCTTTTTTCTGCAGCTGAGGCTGCAGCCTGAGTTTCAGTGTCTTACACCCATACACAGTGTATGAAATACCACCCATACAAGCTATTTGCTCCCTATCTACACTTGCATAATGTAACAATGCAGGATGTGATGCCTTGTATGAGCATTAGCTTTAATGTACTCAGTATTTTTTGCCTATCTGAAAATATGCAGAAAGAATTGTAAAAGAAATTAATACAAACCAGATTAAACTCCAGATCTGTTCCATCTAAAAATGTAACTGGTTCAGCTGCTCCACAGAGCAGGGAGCAGTGGTTTTAGGGGAAGGGACACACTCTAGCCAATATTAAAACACCATTATTGGTAACATTTTCTGCACCAGTATTTCACTATTCTCTCCTGCCTTCACCTGCCCATTGGTATTAATAGAAGATATTTTGTTCCACTCCATTGCCATGCTGTGAAATATGAAAGTTAACAACCATCAAAGTATTTATCATAATTTAAAAATACTTATTTTTCCATGTTGCTTAGATCTTAAAATCTCTGTCAACTAAGAAACAAATTCTTTACTGTTCTAAGTCCACTAGAGAAACCTCTTTTAGTTCAAAGAATTTTCTTGTAATCATTCTGTTGGGTGGATAAGGAAGTGTAGTAGGCTTTGCCTCAGGTGAACTTCCAAGAACTTTCTCTCTTTCAAAAGGGATGTGTCCCAGCATCAGAGAGCTGAGCGCAGGCTCCAACGTGAATGTGCACATCAGCTTTGTCCAGGATCATCTCATCACCCCCGTGTGTCCCTGATGGTGCCTGTGCTGCCATCCTGAGCCTGGGTACCTGTGCTGTTCCACAGCCACATTTCAGTGATGCCCTGCACCACCTACACAGGTGATTTCACTCGACAGGCAATGTTAGAAAGGACAAAAAAAAAGACAGCTTTGGCCCACAGTTGAGTCTCTGAGCAGTAACAAAGGGACTTTTCCCTGTTTCTTTGTCATTCCTTAACCCCATTCTGCAACTACAACAATGGAAATAATCAGTTCACAATCAAAGGGGGTTTAATTTACAGTGAGAAAGTCATTTGAGACAGTATGGCTAATTTCTACCAGTATAAAAAGAGAAAAAGGTTTTTAAAGCCAGAAAGTCAAATTTTGCTCTCAGACATGAATTAATCCATTGGATCAGATTTAGTCCTTGAATTTGCTGCTGAAATTTCAACAATGTCAAAGAAAACTTTTGCAAAGGCCGGATTTTCACCCTGTTAAGTACATCTCCCATCTGAGAGTTGCACCTGGCACAGAGACTACACCAGTTGTCAATACAGTTTAATATCTATGAATAACTAAAAACTGTACTACAGTTAATAAGTGCAGGACTGCTCCAAAGCCCATCAAAATTAAGTGGAGTTTTTCCTCTGGCACGTTGCTATGCTTGGAATCAGTCTCATTCCATGGAACACAGTCATTGCTAGGCCAGAGACTGTTAACTGTGTAACATTTTTACATTGATATGCATAACTATATTTTCTACTAACATCTCTTTTTTGTTGATAATTCCAATTACATATTCAGTGATCTGAGCTCTGTTCTAAACTGGATTTACAGTCATGTGCAAATGAATGCTCATGGGCTTTAAGAAAAGGTGCATAAGCTACTGCAATAAAACATGATGAAATAACCAAGATACCAGGAAGGGACAGGCTTAATTTTAAGTGAGTGATTATCGTATCACCATTGACCACATCATAAAATATTCTCAAGCTGAGAAAAATATCTCTACATTTTAATTGTTTCTTATTTGAAGTGCTTTAGCAGCTGCCCACACTTTTAAAGTGATACCTCAGCAGAAACTGAGATCACAGTTTGCCATATCCACATGGGGAGCTTCCAGAGATGTACAACAGGATTGTGTTCATAAGAGAGGGAATAATGATAGTCTAATCAGTGTACTCTGGTGCACAGGGTTCTTGAGTGCTTGACTCGTTTCAAGTTTCTGCCATGAAAATTGTCACACCCAGCTGATGTACATCCATGCACCGTTAATTCGGTAATGTGATTGATGCTGATGTGATATTGAGGGCAACGTTGTAGGATTAAGTGTCTTTTGAAAGGCATTGAGCAGTTCATCTACTGATCTCACACAAGCTAAAGGCACACAATTCCCTCCTTGCTTTCCACTGAGCTTTATACCTAGCCCTGCACTGCAGAATGGCACACTCAAGGAATGAAAAAATGGGACTTCTGCTACCATTCTGATTACACTGGAGGAGGTGCAGAAGTGATTTCATGTATTTGGGTCTTTTAAAATACTGTTGTATACCAGAAGTTAAGTTAATGCTTCTGCAAGACTGTCATATTCACATCTTACCAGCTTAGGGGGTTGATACCAACACTGCAGACCTACAGGTCTAGTTTTGCTCTGTTCTCTGTGTAGCATTAGTTCAATCAGCTGTCGAGGAGTGAATCCACTCAAAGAAGCAGAGTTAGAAAGCCACAACATTACTACTAGTAACTTGTCTAGATGTTGATCTAATGACTACACACTTTACAGTGGTTTAGTGCTCAGTGGGAAGTGATCCTGCTTTCTTTTCAGCATGGCAGGAGTTCCTTATGCTGTTATAGCAAGAAAAATGGATTACTGGACATGTTTTTGTTCTCATTTTCATGTAATATTAATATATTTTTAGAAGAAATTGATTGCCCAAGTTGTCATTTTCTGTTTTCAGTTTCACCAGTGCTTGTTGGTGAAGCAAGGCCCTAACCACGCTCCTGCCAGGAGCTGTTCACCCTGGTTAGGCCACCGATCAATGAGAAATGCAACCGACAGTTGCAACTTAAGGCTTACATTGTTTCTGTTTAAATAGGACTTTAGCTGCAAAATTATCCGAAGACAAGCTATGACTCCTGAAGTCCGTTTTTTAAAAGCACTGTCTTCTCATTTTAAGTTGTTTTGCACTCTCGTCTCCAAGTCATTTTGCAAAGAGCAGTGAGTACCGCTGGAGATCAAATACTACAGATTAATGTGCCACGGACCTCTGTAAAGCAATAGTTGCCTCACTACTCCCCAAGAGATGAGGATGTTTAGCACCTCTGAAGAAAGACCTTCTAAATGTGTGACTACATAAAGGCTTAAGAATAATTTAGTGCTTCTGACAGTCCCACTTAGCCCTTTATACCCACCTAAACCTGACCTTTATGCTTCTATTTTAAGCACTGAGGTTTGAAACTTGTGGACTACGAAAGTGGTTTAGTTTGCAACAGTGATAAACTTCTGGAGATCTAACTTAAAATCGCCCAAATTCATGGAAGGTGCCCCAAAATATAAGGAACTATAATGAGAAATCACATTTTAATTAATTATCACGGTTTTATAATCTCATCTGTACCAGCCTTTAGTGGCTCATTTGAAAAGGAGTGAGGATTTCCATTTTAAAAAGAAGGTTTTAAGAAAGGGCCCCTCCATATGCGCTGGGTTTCAGATAAACAAAACCCCCATATTTCCACTGTGAAGTCACAGTGTACCTTTTAAAAAGATGCAGATAGTAAGAAAAATGACCATTTAGCAAATACGCTTAAACATTAGCATTGTTGTATATATGTTTATGGTTATTGCTCTGGATTCATCTGAAATTTAACAGGCTTTTAATGGCTTCATTTTGGAAATGGTTCTGCCTGAAGGAACAGTTATATGTGTATAGTTTCTCTGTGTAGCTCTCAGCTCATGTACAAAAATTAACAGCATATTCACAGTATCAGCAGAATAATCGTAATTCCATGGCTGCAATGGTGCTGTGCCATCCTTACACTTTAGTTCTTCCATACAAAGCTCGAATAAACACATTAGAGTTTTATGTTTGAATTCATGTGCTGATAGATCTACAGGAAAAGGAGACCTGAAGTTCTGCCTCAAGCCCCTGTTTGCAAATCCAGAGGAATCCATCCTGCTCAGCTCAGCAAGCACAAGAGCAGTGGATTCAGTGAGCCAGACTGGGCTCCCACAGGCCATAACCTAACACAGAACTGCTCTGCAGACATGTCAGACGTGGAGTGCACCACACAGAGCATTCTCAGGCTGCTGCCCTCAAACACCAGCCCACCAGTGCCTCCAGGTCAACAGCTCACTCAGGCACGGACAACTTCGAGGCCTGGCAGAGGGCAGGAACAGTTCTGTTTTCTGGCTGAATAGGCCAACACAGCCAGGTTTTGCGATTACTCTAATTTTTCAAAACACTACAGCCACTTGGAATCAGTCTGTGCTGAAATAAAATTATTACTGATTTTGCAGAAAGGGTTACATCCTTTTGTAGGGAGAGAAGGACTGGAACATCTGAAAAGGTAGCACCAAGTCAGTAACAAAAATGCAAACTTCAGTATGAGGTGGCATTTGGGTTTCATTTAAGCTTTTTGAGATATTTTCTGGGGCAGTTAGGAACATTCCTTCCACACACAAACAATAAGTCTATTGTTAGGGCTTAGTTTTGAATCTAGTATAGTTCATTAACATTTAATGTATCTATTACAGTAGCACCTTGATTATTGTACAACTTTAAACACAAGACATAGTCCCTATTTCATATTATTGTAAGGAAACAGTGAACTTTACATCCTAAAAGTAAAAAAGACAAAAATGGTTATCTGCTCATGAATGGCAAATTCTTTAGTGCATTCATTCTAGTCTGAAACCCTTTGTCCTTTTAAAGCATACCATGTAGTTCCCAAAGCAATTACCCCCCTTCCTCCTAAGTATCATGTTGCAAAGTAAACAGTACTGTGTTAATTGGAACCTGATAGAAATGGTAATGCAGTACCTTTTTTCTTTGAGTGTGATAAAACCCCTTAAAAGATGCAACTCAGCATCAATAAATTTAGGGAATACACTACATACATTAAATAGAGGTAAGTTGAGTCCAGAGTCATTTGCTTCTTCATTCAACCTCAGAAGTGGTGGGGGTGTCTTTAAGCAGCACCATCTGCCCTCTGTGTCCTCCTCAGACCGGCCCAGATTCGCAGTAAGGAAAGCAATAACAGCAGTGGGAAGATTAACCAAGCAATAGTCACACTCCAGGTTGTTAAAATCCCTGGGGTCAGGAGGACTGTCCCGTGCTGACGTGGCCTAATGTGACAGACTTGTATGTGAGTGGTGCCAGTCCTCATCCCTGCAAGCTCATGCCTGCAGCAGTCAGTGCTTTGTTCAACAAGGCTGGGGGACTGCTAATGCAAGATTAAGTTCTTTTTTTCTTCGTTCAGCAATTAACCAGATTGCTGTCGTGTCTGTCTTTGATTTAATTTTACAATCCTCAGAGGGTTTAAAGAACTGCTGTCTGAAGCACCTGCTTCTGAAATACTCTTGTGTATTTTTGCTTTCCTTTTTTATACTTTTCCATTCTCTGTCGCAGTACCATGATTCTCCCTGCTCCTGGTTTTCTTGCGTTTTCCTTCAGAGGCAAAATTACAGTGATCCTGACAGTTTGGGCACAGCCACAAATAGTCTGTTTGTCCTTCCTCTCTCTGTCTCATAGTTAGAAAAGCATCATTGTGCACACAGTTCTGTTGATTTCAGTGGATGAATCCAGTTCATCCATCATGTTAGGCAGTCAAAAAAACCCAACAAAAAAACTCAAACAAAAGAAATTGTCTAAATCCCAAACAGGCATCTTTGGAATCAGTAGTGCAAAATGTTTGCGGATTTCTTTTCCTTGACCTACTGCAATAATCTCAAATCTTCAAGTCTTCCCTAAAATAGTGGATCTGTAAATGTAAAACATAAGGACAGTGAAAAAAAGAAGCAAATGTAAAGGTTTGGGTTGTTTTAATCACTTTGTTCATACTCTCACTTAGATCAAACCATTATACATCTCTTAGAAGAGCTGTAAACTGTTGGAAGATCCAGTTAGCCTGGGGCATTCTTCAGCTGCATCAGGCTTTTGCACGGGTACAGCAAGCTGAGGATATTCTTTACATGGAGGATAATTTGAGATTAAAATGAGCTTTTATCAGTGCAGCCTCAGTTCTGCAAATTAGTTTTAAATGGAAGAGACCTTCCTCAGAGGTCACAGTTTAAATACTTGCACTTCACAAGCTTTGGTATCAGTGCAGTTTGGAGGTACTTTAGAAATGAGCTGATAAAAAGAGAGGTTACCTTAAGGATTTCCACCTGTCTTTTTCTGTCTGGTTTTCTGGACTTTCACTTTCATAGGAAGCCAGATACAAACCTGGAAACAGTAAATATGTGTTATTGCCAATAATTGCATCGGTAAGCCCCATCTCTCTGCATTCCTGTATGTCCTTTTGTACCACACAGAAAGAAAAATTTTAAAACTTCATGGTCCATCAGGTAGCTGGTAACCAGTGAGACACTGATGTTTAGCTCACATGTCTGCCTTCAAAAGCTGTTATGTTAATTTTGATGGAACAGTAAAGGAGCCCAGAGTTAAAATATGTTAGCATGACCTTCTCAAAACGATATTAAGCAGTTGAATGGTGTCTGGTTTTACATATAGAGATCTGGGCCCATTTCCTCCCTCACAGCACTGCTAATCAAGAGTTATATGAACATTGAAAAAGAGATAGTGGGACCTTACACCTAAACACATAAGCTTTTAAAAACTAAGGATATTCTCATAATTTAACACAACTTCATGTTCCTCAATCTTTTTAAAGCTTATGGGGACATGGTAGCTTAAAAGGATACACAATACCCTCAAGGTAACAGTGAGTTACAGAAACCAGAGAAGGAATGCAGTGAAGAAAATAAATCTGTCTTTTTCCCGCCCCCTGCAAATCTTTACACTGTAGGATGCATTTCACGACACCAAAATGATTCTAGATTGTAGAGTCTCCTCTGCAAAAGCTGGGAGTGCATTAATATCTGTCTTCTTTGAATCACAGGCTGTAATTCGTGTTCACACACACTTCCTCATTTGACTGTTTCATGATGCTTTTATTCTTTAATGCTGGAACCATCTCAGCATTCAAGTGTGTGCTACATATGCACTGTCTTTTAATATTCAAGTGTTGGCCACCATTCCTCCACATTGTGACAAACACAGTACAGTTACATTTCACATGGCACTGCTGCATCTCTCTCAGATATCCTCCCACCTTTCGTTCAGGGCAGTTCTTTCTACTCTGCACTGCCCCTGGGTAATGGGGGAGGCTTCCTGTGGCTTCTGCAAAGGGCATTTCACAAAAGCAGTATGAATACAGGGGAGGACATGAGGGAGAAAAGCTGCAAACAATTAGTGGGTTGAGCTCACTCTTTTTTAGTCTAGTAGCCTGAAAACTGTACTTTTAACCTGACTTTCATTTTCTGTCCCTTCAGAGCCTAAAACAAGATTAAATGCTTTCATCCTATCTCCTTTTGATACCTATTACTTTAATTACATTAATTATTCTATTTTGGCAGTCATTCTTAGGATTTAGGCAGGATTTTAGAAGCAGTATTTTGCTTTCTGAAGTAGTCTGTGAAATACAAGCTGTCTGGTCTGATTACCTTGGATTAGTACAGAAAACTGCCAATAGAATGAAGGAAAAAATAAACTCAACACCAGAATAGCTTACAGGAGGGTTGCTATAGACAATTCTGTGCGTGACAGTGTATAGAGAGAGAGCTGACATGAACCAACACAAAGTGACACAGTCTGACATGCTGGATACCAAACCGATGAGGACAGATAAGTATAAAAAGACAATCAGAGAAATAATTTCAGAACAGGGCTTTCATAGCTACAGCTGAAGTTAATAGAAAAGGTTTTCTTAAAAATTCTTTTCTGTAGATAACATGTGTCTTTGTTGTAGAGGAGGAGGTCAGCTGGACTCCATCGCCCTGGGCTGTGTTTACTGAAGAGATGACAGTGTTGGTTTGTGAAAGAGATTAGCTCTGGTTCCATCAATCACAGAATGAGTGGCTAAGGGACAGCTGACATTCACAGCAGCCCATGACATGCTTGTGTGGCCTCTTTTTGTGATTACAAAAATAGGGCCACAATGGCAGCTTCCTAGACAGTGCCTTATAGAGAAGCTACAGACAAGAGAAAAGCCATCAGGCAGCAGCTTCAGTGCTAGAAGGTTGTATTTGCAAAAACACATTGATAGACTGGGGATAAACAAGCTGTTTGGCAGGAAAGCTAGGAAAGAGCTGGGACTGGTCAGTGAGAGAGATCACCTAAGCATGGATCAGGGTGTTAATTAATAGTGAAGAGGAGAGGCATTTTCAGTGATTAGTGATTGTACAGAGTCTTACCATCTTCAGTAAAAATGGGAGCAGTGTGCAAGTAGTGGATGATGTTAGGGTCTTGCTCAAATGGACACTCCACTTGCTTCCATGTTATGAATTCTCCTACTTGCTTAGCCAATTCCAGAAATTTCTGTAAACATAAAATCATGTTACTCAGATACAGTAAGATTATCTCATGTTCAGTGTTTGATGGTCTGCCCTGAAAATGGTAGGCCAATAGTCTCAGACAGTCCCTCAGCTATCAGAATGGGATAGGTAAAAACATTTTTTTGATCTTACTTCAAAGTTGACGTGTCCATTTGGAAGGCGATTAGCACATCCCTCATTCAAAAAATAAATGTCTTTGATCAATAGGCTGAAGAAGGGGATCACAATCTGTGGAGAGAAATGACATAACCATTATCTTTTCAGTTCAGTATTTTCTTTGCATGAAAGAACAACTCAATTGGGAGAGATGAGAATAAAGAAGTATTAGCTTTTCAGTGTGCTGTGCACTTAAAAAGCAGTACAGCAACAGGCAGGCAAAAGGGCAGTAGTGTCTAGAAAGACTTTCAGCCACCAGCAGATTGTATGCTGAGATGAAAGTGAACTGAACACAATGTTCACTGAGCAGAATACCATGACTAAGAAAATGCTAAAAGCCCAGTTTACTATCAACAGCATCACTGTCTGATGACAACACCAGACAGCAAAGAACAAAATAACATTGCAGAACTCTTCCCTTTCCTGTTGCATCCTTATAAGCAGAGATGTTGAACACACAAATGGAGCAATTTAAACACAGGTGGGAACCAAAGAACCAGTATTGTCCCTGGACAAGGAAAGACAGAACAAAATTTGATGACCAAGGACTTGTCTACAAACAGTTAATCAGGAGCTGTTTCATTTTCAACAGCTCCATGCGTGGCTACCTCTTGAGGCATGTAATTTCCTTCCTGGTGCCTGATTAGTACAACCTGCTTCTCCAAATTAACCTGCAGACAACAGGATTGAAAATATTAAGCTGGTTGACAGGAAACTGCCAACAGCAGCCAGAGAGACCCTTGCAATTCTCAAAATTAGCCCTGGACATCATCCAGTGCAGAGTGGCATATAGCAGTGATCTAAGCCTTCCCTCTAACCCATCAGAGTTGGGTCATAATTTGCTATAAAAGAAGTCTATTTCTGGGTAGAACTCTTTGAATTAATGGAATTACAAGCAGGGATAAATAAATTTGATGCCAGATGTTCTACAGCAGAAAGCAGTAAACAGCACTCCTGAAGTGCATCCTCAGAACCTCAGCAGAGATCCAGAGTGAAGCACACTTCCTCAGAGTCCTTTGTCTCCCAACTCAAAGAGAAAAGAAAGATAACACAAAGGACCAGTCCATGAAAGCTGACTCCCAGGGCTCTGGGATTTGACAGTCAAACCTCAGTCTGCCCATCTCTCCAGCAGTGACACTGTGACAGAAAAAGGCCACTTGGGGGGTTTGAGCTGAAGGTCAGCAGCTGCCCCTGTGAGAATTTTGCTGAGGCAGCAATGTCTGTCTTTTAAACCACCAAGAACAAACTTAAGCAGCATGAACATAAAGGAAAACACTGCATGGCAGTGTCCGAATGTTTCCACTGGGCTGTTTATATATTAACTGAAGTGGAGCTTGTTAAGCAGCACCAAAGCTAAAGGACCTCCATGGCAAGCAAGAACGGCCAAGAGAGCAATCCTTTAGTTAAGTATTTAATGTTATTCCATCTCATGCTGTACATCAGCTGTAACAGGATATGAAATGGACCCAGAACAGGATTGGTAGCTGTTATTTTCCAGTCCATGTGGATGCTGCAATGCTGTGATGCTACAATGAGTGTGAACAAGCCATAGAAGTGAAAACACTGAGGCAAGGAGTTCCCAAACTACTGCCAGTGCATGTTGTGAACATGGAAGCCAATTTCTGTTCCAGCTAAAATACCACATCTAGTAAACTGTTAAAGCTCTGCATCTCTGCTGGCTTTCTTATGGGACAGCCACGGATAAACTCTGTAATATCACTGCAACAGCCATAAAAAAGCCTGGACTGACACGCCAAGAGCCACTGGACACTTATCCTGATACATTCCACTGATAAAATTCAGGAATGAAAACAAAGCACAGCCTATCCTCCCAAAATGCTGAATGCTCCTATTAGGGTCAAGTGGAGCAATTTCTAGTCAAACTGAAATAAGTGTGTTTCAGGATTTATTTTCCTATTATCTAAACTAGATCAATCAACCTGCAGCAAAGAATACAACTCCATGTGGTTTGTTTTCTACCAAAAATGACGATGACTCTTTAACCAGTGTGGTCTTAAAAGGTGGAAAGATACAGAGAGCTGGAGCCACACACTGATCTCCAGCTAGAAATCACTGCCAGGTTCTGTCTACATATTTTTTTTGCAGGCAGATGTGAGCTTGTTCTGCCCTGCTCCACTGCCTGGGAGCAAGGTCAGCACCATTAGTGGTACTAAACATGAAGGAAAAGCCTTGCTGAGAGGACAGGTACATGAATGTGGGCTGGATGCCAGGCTAATACAGCTACAGAGCCCCCAGTCAGCTCAGAACATGGCAGAGCTTGTTCTCATCTCATCCAAAAGGCACCAGAGACATACCCGAGGATACCAATTCTCTACATATTTCCATGGATTTGCTGTATTTTGGTCACCATTTATTTCCCCAATAAAAATATATTACCCTCTATGTTTTGCTTTCCAAATTTCTGTAGGAAAACCAACAAAAGTGGTTACAATTATACTTTAATACTGGCTTCAATCCAGACACTTTGCTAGCATAAAGCCTGGGTTAGTGCCAGAAACTCATATTTCTCTCCATTTTTATCCCCCCTCCATGCCATCCAATCCACCCACATGCTGAAGAACAATTGCCTCCTGCAGAAGGAAGGAAGTTAATGAGATCCAACGTGTTCTTGCTCCACAGTATCAGACAGCAACAACACGCAGTGCTGTGCTGTACATACTCCCAACATTTCAAAGCCAGAGACAAGCCATAAGTACAATGCAGAGTTTCCCAGTGGAATGACTTCATTTTGGAGCTGTCACAGGTCATTTGACTGCACAGACAAAACTAGACTTACTTACTAACCAGTACACCTGTCTGCAAGCACAGTTCAGTTTGAAAATAAAAATTTTCTTCAGAGTGAGCTTTGCTATGAGTTTGCCAAGAAACAATGAAACATTTTCTGTCATAAAGAAGTGATCATGTTCTTTCAGATGTGTTCAACTTCATTAAAACAAATAAATTATAATCTTGCTTATAAAAAGGAATGAAATTCCTTAACCCTACAGAAAGCATTACACGATCTGCTGTATCTGACACAGTAAAATACCCAGTATGAGTAGCTACCAAATCATATCCTGGAGCATTTTCCTGAACTAATGTTGTCTGCACAAGGAAAACAGAATATGCACTTTTCTGATGTAAAATAGCTTATTTTCAATCTAATAACCTCTCTGCCATCAGTATTAACCAGCTGGGGGTAGAGATATGACAGAGATTGCTAACTTTACAGGAAATTAAGTCCAACAAAAACAGAAGAACTAAACTGCAAAAGCATCTCAGACTGACAGGTCCTCGCTGCAGTGTGTGAGAGTTGAAAGAATTGCTTTTCCAGTCACAAACATCCAAATCATCTCTCCTTTGCATAAAGAACTGCTTTTCAGAACAACTCAGTGTACTCCCATTGCAGCTGAGTCAGCCTGCCACCAGATGCTGATCTCATTTCACTGTAAATGCTGTGAGATTCCATTAGCTTCAGCAGATTTACATCAAATTTACAGGGGTGTGAGATTAGCATCTGGCCTGGCTCCTCTAGTGAATGAATACTAAATTCCATATTGTGCTTGTTCATGCAGTATCTACTTCAGCTTTGCCACGCTCAGTGCAGAGATTACCTATTTATGGGCAATTACAGCATAAAACACAAACTCTCTTTCATATAACAAAAAAATAAAGAATTGAATGGAGGAATAAGAAAATTAACAAGAAACATATCGGGACACAAAACAGGATGATCTTACACTCTAACATCTTGTCAATCTGATTTTTGCAGCATCAGCGACATGTCAGAAAGCTCCACATCTGCCCTGAACACTGATAAAACACTTCAATTCTTGCTCACTGAGATGGCAGCAACAACCAAATGAAATGAAAATTCACAAGGACAGAATATCACCCCAAATTTGCTGCAATGGATTCAGACTAGACTCCTTTGCAGAACTTGTGGTAAACCATCTTTCTGTAATGTAAATGGAAATCAATCTTGTCTCCACTGCTGTGCCCTTTGCTCTCCATCTTACCTCACACATCACACAATAGGGGCTTCTGTGCCAGAGCCTCAGGGCACAGTTGTAACAAAGCACAGCTCCACCTGCGTCTGCCAGCCTCATGCTCCATCGCCAAAATAAAAGTAGTTTCAGTCTGAAATACCTGTTCCATTAGGTTTATCAGTCTGAACAATGTGAATTTTCCAGGGATGTAGAGACACTTGCAACAAAGCCCTCCATGCTGTGTGTCCTGCCTCTCTAACCCTCCCCATGTCTGACAGCAAGTCCACAAAGACTGGCTTTGAGCCTATCCAGACTCTTTCAATCACATTTTTTTTTACATTTTACATTTCCATTTGCATCTTAAAGCACGCAGGCCTTGCACAGGTGACCCATGGAAGGGAGGAGAGCACCTGCATCAAGTGTTTGAGCCACGGACTCCCAGCAGAAATGCACCCCACCCATGTGGAGATGGATGGGATGTGGTCACACCTACCTTCTCCCTGTTGCTGTGTGCGGTGAGGGACCTGTGAGCAGCCCCCCGCAGCGCTGTCCGGTAGTTGTAGAAGTTGCCAGTAGGGTCCATCTGGTGCTACATGCACAGAACAACACACGCTGGTTAGAAAGTGGCCTGGGTCCTCTAAAGACAATTTTATGCTCAGTTGTAGCAAACCCTGAGCAGAGCTGAGCCTCCATCTTCAAAATCCACACATCTGCAGAACTCCATGCACCAAGGATACAATGAGAGGTCTGCAGCACATGGCTGTTTATATCTTTGATTTTTCTACTAATAGCTTACTGAGCTTTTATGTGAAGAATAAGCACTGCACATTTTATGTGTGCCGAAACTTGGAATCCTCAATACAAAATACAACCTTGGGTCTTCACTTAACATCCAAGGTATAGATTGGGAGCTTTACATTCAGCATTGTGTCCATGGCTAAACAAAACATGCATTAGTGGAAGTACTACGGCATGCATATAGGCTCATATTTTGGGGTTTTTTAAATTCCTCTTATTTGAGTACTTTGAATTCCCTCTGCATATCAGCAGCTTTACTCTCTCCTCACTACACCTGGGATATTTCAGCTTAGAATCAGGCCCTCTGCCTGTCAAATGTGTCTCCAAACATCTCACACCTGGATAACAATGTAAAATTCCCAAACAAAAATATCCTGAATATAATTAATACAGTGCATCAGGATTTTTTTTTTTTACCTCGAGAATGAAAAATTTGGCTGTTTTCACTTTTGACCAAGTCTTCTTTAGCCTGGAAACTGGACTCATATTCATTCCAGCTATGAGTGAGAGAGAAAAAAAGAGAGCCATTGATAAGAGCTGGGTTTCCTTTTTCATCTATGACAGCTGATGGAAGACCCAGTTAGAGGCTGTACTTACAAATGATTGCCATCAGTGAATTAAAATTCCCTATGTTAAAGCACTCTCGGGCAACGTCAATGAAGAATTCGATGACTTGTGCTCGCTGTTTCTTTTTTGCAGGCTGTAAATTAAAATAAATGAGTATCTGTAATGAGCATATGCAGAATTGGAGGCCATCCTAAGCATTTGTTCCGTGCATAGCGTGGCTTCATGCACAGCTTGGGCCATCTGCTTTCAGTCACTGGCCCTAATTCTGTTCCAGCAATCCAGTGGATGCTGGTGACTGGCAGCCTCTGAAATCAAAGCTTTCACTGCAGTGACACAGAAGAAATTCATGGCAATTCCCAGCCCCAGTGACTGTCTCAGTGCTGGAACAGGCAGCCCAAGCAGCCCTGAAGCAGAGCCTCAGCTCCCTGCTGGCCTCCGTCGAGTCTGTGGGCACATCAGCACAGACTTTCCTACGGGCAGGATTTCACATCCCTATCACAGCAGCATCTTTGTCCCTGAAAGAGCTCGTTTCACTGCATTAATCCCTTTCCCCTTTTCTGTCCCTTCAGCAATATGGCCAGGCCAAATGACAGTGTTTTAAATACACATTTTAATTGGACTGGAATCACCCTATCTTTTCCAAAGATGATCTTCAAATGGTAATTCTTATGTGTCACAGGCTATCCAGGCTCTTTAAACTATTATTATTCCTCCCTTCCACACCCTTTTCAAAGAGGAAAACATTAATTTCATTTTGATGGGACCAAGTTAAACAAACTAAAACCACTACCAAGTTAAGAAACAACAGCCACAGCTACACTAATGGGCAGCAGGACAGAGAGCTGTGCAGTGGGAATTCACGCACAGAGCAGATCTTCAGGATGACAGATAACAAATATGGCTCCACTAGAATCTTTGCTGGCAGAAATCTCACAGGATAACTCAAGGCATTTTTCCCTCTCTTTTTCCCTGCAGGGTTCATTATTCCACACTGTGCCCCTACTACATCAAGAGAACAGTGCATTCCCCCGTGTGCTGCCGCCTCTGTTTTGCAATATGTTTGTCATTTATCAGGTCGCTTCTGCAAGTGCAATACTGCTAAAACTTACCATCAGATGCTTAGCTGGGTCATAAGAAATAAATCCCCAGGACTGCTTATTAATATAAAATATCAGAGTGATACTTCAGGCATGTGGTAAAACATGGCACATACTTGTAACTTACCATGCAAATTTCTGTTGCTACGAGATAGCACAGTCTATTGAACCATTTCACATAGGCCTCAAGGTTACTTGTCTTCTTCTGTTCACTGAAACAAGTCTGGGGGGAAAAAAGCATAGAAAGCTATCACTGTGTTCCAGTCAGCTACCTGATCACTAAGATAAATACTGCACAAGGGTAATTACTGGCAACATCTCTCTCATGCTCCTGGAAGACTGCATTTAAGGACCCTTTTTAAAAAGTCTGTGAGTGGCAGATGGGGGTCTAGCTTGGTATGTCACACTGCACGGTTCACACTGGTGGCTAGAAAACAGCCACATTTTGCCTGCAGCAAGTGTTCACTGACAGTCTGCACTGACCCTTGTTCACTGGGATATGAACAGCTGAGGCATTGCAGGATTCTGACATCAACAAGGACATGCAGACAAAGTAAGACAGGCACGGTCTTCCACTGAGCAGGCTCAGTTTGTGACTTTGATTCCTGGACTTCCTCCACTTCAGCAAATGCAACCACCCACAGCCCTTTTCTGGAGGGGAGGGACCAGAATTTAGTGAAGTGTACATGAGATAAACAAGAGAAAACACAGTTCTGATTGATTCTTCATGAAAAAACACTGTTTTCCGTAGTGAGTTTTCAGAAAAACAGGTTCTTAGCAACCAGCTCTGGCTGGATGGCTATGCTTGAACAGGTTACTTACATGCCAGAGACACTTCACTGATAAGAGCCATTACAAGAAGCATATATTTTACTTATTTATATAAAACTTAACATAAATTCCCATAACTGATACAGGCTGTGTAAGCAGATACTTGGCTGAACTCTTCCAGTTCCTTTGTCATCCACAGAAAATCTGACTTCAGAGGAGTGACAGGGCAGTTCACACAGCCTGAGTATGTTGCTTGGGACTGTAAGACTTCAAGTCCTTTTCCCAGCTTTCAATTCTTTGACAGTCCATCTAGGACACTCAGCTCTCTGGAATTCAAGAGATTTGTCTGAACATTCAGTAACATCCACTAGAGGGTACCAGAGAATACTGATTTTTGTTTTGTTAGGACAATTATTTCCTAGAGGTACCGTAAACACGTCACTAAGAAGAAAATCATAATACATAAGCGAAGATCCATTAATGTCAATGGGATCACCCATATTATGTAAGGTAAACCAGTGACTAAGAACCCCTTCAGAAATGGGGATTAATATGATTCCCAAGGTAATTCAAAGTAAGAAAATATTCACCTGTGATTCTGTATACAATTGTGTTTAGAAACAGAAATCACAGTACCATGCTATGGAGGAGCAAAGCTTAACAGGACTGAAATTCTGAGCCACTTTATAAATAGACTACAAACACAATAAAAATGTATTTTTAAAGCATCTCAAAAGTAAATGTTAGTGAGCAGCATGTAAATATCAAAAAACCCAAAGGAAACCCAAATCAGCCCCAGTCTAACCACAGCAGCTGCTTTTCATGTGCTCTGCTTCTTGTTCCCTATTACAGCAAAAAGTACATAAACCCCAGGTTTTGTTCTGAAAATAGTATTTTCATCTCAGAACTGTTGTCCTGTGCCAGGGCCTAAGAGCCACAGCTAATAATGCAAAACTTGTGAAAAATGTGCAACAGTAAAGTTGAGACAGACTGCTTTTTAAAGGTTAAGCTTTATAAATGGCAGCAATATTTAGCACCTCCCAAGCATCTTCCATCTGCAGCTCAGAATGCTTGATAAACATTCATAAGTGAAGCCTTTTGAAGCCCTCACGCAAGAAAGATGTTTAATATGATCTCCAGCTGGAGGGAACTCAGACCTGAGCCAACTCCCTGTGCTTGACACGGGTGTTCTTCGTGGGTCAGGGAATATGACTCCACATGAGGTTTGTGCTGCTTTGCCCAAAGACATGTCCAGAGAAGGGCAAAGGAGCTGGGGAAGGGTCTGTAGCCCAAATCTGATGAGGAGCAGCTCAGGGAGCTGAGGGAGCTCAGCTTGGAGACAAAGAGAGGGAACCTTCTTGCTCTCTGCCAGCTCCATGAAAGGAGGTTGTAGGGCAGCGGGGGTCTCTTCTCCCAAGTAACAAGCAGCAGGACACGGGGAAATGGCCTCAAGTTGTGCCAGAAGAGGTTTAGATTGGATATTAGGAAGAATTTCTTCACTGAAAGGGTAGTCAGGCATTGGAACAGGCTGCCCAAGGAAGTGGTGGGATCACCACCCCTAGAAGTGTTCAAAAAATGTATGGATGTGGCACTTGGGGACATGGTTTAGTGGTGGCCTTGGCAGTGCTGGGTTAAGGGGTGGAGTCGATGATCTTAGAGATCTTTTCCAACCTAAACTATTCTGTGATTCTGTGTACAATGCTCTCTTCCTGGGCTTTATCTTGGCACAAAAGCTTTTCTAAACCAACCATGCAGAGCATGAAGAGAAGTTCCAAACTACCCCACTTCAATCAGCCTTGCTGACTTGAAGCTCAGGTTGCTGAAATCTCACTGTGTCTGGTTTGGTATCTTGTGTTTCTGACACGCATTTGCTGCCTTGGGGTTCCTTTCTAAAGAATGTGATCAATGCCCAGAATACCTGGAATTCCATCTCTGCCTATTTGCCTCATCCTGAAACAAACTGCAGAATCTCTGTAAGTCCAAGAAGAGAAGGAAAGGGCCCAATGTTGCAAGTTTCATCCATCCATCCATCCATCCATCCATCCATCCATCCATCCATCCATCCATCCATCCATCCATCCATCCATCCATCCATCCATCCATCCATCCTTTCACCACTACAAGATATTTTGGGGCTCTTAGTGCAGCACTACGAACACAGGTCTTCTGGATACCTTTGGCATCCAATGAGGAAATTCAGCTATTGATGTATGATCTCAGTGGGAACCCATACACAGTTCAGGGGAAGAATTTTCCACCCTCTTTCTTTTCAGACAGTATGTGAAATCTCTGACTCTCCCTCTTCAGCTAGTAAGCCTCTTTCCTTATTGAGGCACTCACTGAAATGCTGCTTCAAACTTCAATGGAATCAGTGGAAAGACTCCAAGTGGCTTTCACAGCCTTTGGATGAAACTTTGATCAGGCACTCTGTTCCCTGTGGTGCTTTGGGTTAAAAGCTATTGTGTAGAGAGAGAAGAGTTGATTCATGACGCACTGACTCATTGCTGTGGTGTCTGGGCACACACTGAGGGCATTACATCACATCCAGAGCCTTTACTCCTTCAGCAGAGCAACAGACATTCCCTGGCTGTGCACAGCCACAACCATCTGTCCCAGTCAAAGCAGCTTGCGAGGAACAAGCCTGAAAGCACAGCATCAGGGTGGGGGCCAGTTTGTCACCAGGAAGGAATGGCAGTGACCTGCCACCGCAAGCTCTGCCAACAGGTTCCCATCCTTGCCATGACAATACAAGTCACCAGCTGGCCTGGCCTGGTCAGCTCGTGACTCAGGCCCTGCTCTTGGGGACCTCATCACATCTGGACAAACTGTGGTCACAGGAGACACTTTGTATGTGGAGAAACCATACCTTGGTGCCATCCAGAGGGTCTTTATGTACAAACGCCTGCACAAACTCCTCGGGTCCAATGTGACTTAGTCTTTCCTGTTGAGGGTAGGGGAGTGGGA
The DNA here is from genome assembly GCA_013397175.1 of Platysteira castanea. Taxonomy (NCBI): domain Eukaryota; kingdom Metazoa; phylum Chordata; class Aves; order Passeriformes; genus Platysteira; species Platysteira castanea. Next base: position 3,280,039 of record VYXC01006019.1, on the reverse strand, counting down.
AGAGAGAGGGAAAAATAAGAAAGTATTCCAGAGTATCTTCTGTTCCTCTTGATATGACACTGTCATTTTCTGTCAGCTCTGAGTGGTGTCACTGAACTGGTAGACAGCCAACTAACCAGACATTAAAATTCATAATAATAATTAGAACTATGTCAGCAGAAAGATGAAAATCAGAATAAATACGTCTCATTACTGACAAGGCACAGTAAAAGTCCCCTCCACTGCGCTGGATGCACAGGGCTTCATCTGGGAGCCAGCAGGCATCAGTTCTGTGCTTGGTGCTGCCTCAGACCTGCTATGGTCCAGCATTGCTCCAAAGCCTTGTTTCCCAGCTGTTAAAGGGCAGTAATGCTGTTATCTGGTGTCCACAGCAATCCACTGCTCAGCTGCCCACACAGGGCTCAGACCTGGCTCCCTGCCCACTGACCCTCAGGTGCTGCCCCGGGGTGGTGGCTCTGGGTCACTGGGTAACGAAGGCACTGAGGATGCATGTGATACATTAGAGGCTTTGCCTAGACTGGAGAGTGTCCCAGGCACTAAGCAAAACAAGAATAAATAAAGTATCCAAATCTCTCTTAGTAAAAGACAGGCCACCTCCAGCAGCTCCTGATAGAACATGGCAGCTCCAACCACATACTGACCTTCCTGCTAGGCTTTTCACTCCCCTTAAACATGTTTATTAGAAAAATAAATATTTTCAGTAGGTTGTAGGCCACAAATGTATTTCAGAGGAGGTATTTTGGAATTCCTACAGCCCAAACTTAGAATACTCAAGCAACAATAAATTAAATGGTCATTCTGCTCAAGGGAAAATTTTATGTCTACTCCTATGCTTTTTCTCTGTGCCTCTCACCTTAACACTGATAACTGTATAGGGCTCTTACTGATCAATAACTTTTAAATAAGTAGCAAATAATTCTTACTAACAAATAAGCATCAGACAGTTTCAGTGTAGAGCACTTGATGTATCGGACATAGCAATGAAAGAGAAGTTAGAGAACACTGATTACAGTACAGTGGAATTAAAATCTCTAGCTGCATTTGTTTTAAAAAGGCAGTGATGCCTCAGTTACAGGGAATTTTCCCTTGGAAGACAGTTGTACTGTGGAAGAGGAAAAAAACAAAAGCAAGGAAAAAACCCCGTGCAAAAGGACTTCTACTCTGGCTTAAGTTATATAAAGCAAAGACAGCCAAAGCTTCATGTTCTGAAAACTAATCATTCCACTTCTTGACAAATAGAATATCAACTATCTTCAGAATTCCAAGGGCTGATTTCCTAATACTCACTCCAATCCACAGTGCCTTTCATGTTTTGTTTTTCCATCCTTCCCCTCAAGGATGAGCAGTGTCCACAGGAGGACAGGCAGCAGGGCACCAGAGCAACAGGAGATCTGCAGATGGCAGCAATGTTTTACGTTCTCCTGTGCACATCCAGGAGGCCCATGGGGAGGACTTGACCCTGGGAGAAGGGTGTGCAGCACAACAGCACATCCAAGGTTTCAGCACTGCATTTTTGACACAAGAGCCTGCTTGGGAGCAGACTGCAGCCCAGCACAGGTGGAACAGCAGGACTTTGTCGGGGTGCTCTCTGCACACCTGTTATGTCCATGCACAAAATCCCAAAGGGAAGAATGAAAGCCACATCAGACAACTCACATGCTTCGTGTAGCTGGAGAAATGGATTTGAACTGCTAAAATTTCTTCCAGATTTATAAAAGGGTTAATGGCCAGCCATTTCAATAGCACCTGCAGAGCTTGTGGGGCAAGTGACATTCCTGGGACTTGACTTTGCTGGGATAGGATTCTCATTTCACAAATAAGCAAGCTGAAGTACAGTGACCTGCCCCAAGATGCACAGGGACACTCTGATATATAGTTTGCTTCCCAAGCATCTCTTAACCTGTCAAACCCTGCCTCCTGCTGCAGTGCTGATACAGCATGGGATGTGCTGCAGCAGTGCAGACATTTTTTGGTTATGTCTGGAATACTTAGCAGCTGATGGCTTAAAATAACATCTCTGGCTGCAGAAATTGGGAACCATTCCCACTTACCAGCTCCACATGTGTCAGCTGCTGAGCCAGGGTGTAGGGGTCACTGCAGACGCTCAGGATTTCCCTCTGAATTGATGGAGGTTTAGTTTTAAAGGCAACCAGCTTATCAGAGACAGCAGTACTGATCTTGACAATCCCTTCTTGCCCATGGCTGAGGGTTGCAAGCTTCTGATTCAGGGCTTGCAAAAGCTGATTCATCTTTTTCCAGTAAGCCTGGAGAGACAGGGAGAGAAACATAAGCCACCCAGAAAACTTGACATAGGAGTGGTTTTTTATGCTGAATTTTCCTTTCTGCAAAATACTCCTAAGCCAGCAACAGGTTACCATTTTATTTCCAACAAGCCTATTTCAGAATAACCAGTTGGCCTAATTACAGTTCTGCGCTCTGGACACAGAGACTGCAGTCAGGAGAAGAGGCAGGCAGGACTGGTGGGTTGGGCTGGCACTGATACTCCAGATTCCTGCCAACATCAGGTTCAAAGGAGAGGCGATGCTACAACATGAGTTACTGCAGCTTTCTGGAGCACAGCAGCTTTTGGTACCTATCTTTTATGTCAGCTACGTGTTGGCTGAGAACTCTACCTGTTAATGGTGCCTTGTCAAATCTTATTTATTAGGAATAAGAAATATTTCTAATGCTATTTTCTCCATCCCTTTGACCTGAATGCAGAAGAAGCCTGCAGCTGCTTGCTATCCAGCTGGAGTGGCTGGAGCATTGTGTAGCTTTGAGTATTTAATAACCAAATGTTAATTGCTACTGAAGGAAGCTCATATTGTATTCCAAGCACAGCCATGTGCTCAACAGGATCATCATTACCAACTTGCCCAGGTTGTTCTCAAAGCTGGAGCAACTCCTTACAGACAATGAGTGGAGTCTCTGGCCATGGAGGATGGGCAGAAAGAAATTACTTCAACTCTTCACGACTGACAGATGCAAACACCACAAAACTGAGATTGCAGAGCTGGTAGATGGGCTCTAAAGACAAAGGTTAATTGGGAATGTCCTTGGCTAGACTGTGCCTCACCACAAAGAATAACACACACCTGTGTCACGTCCCAAGGTGGACGCAGCTCAAGTGAGTCTTTGGGAAGTAATCTCATGGTTTAGATCCAGCCTTTGTCTTTTTTACAGTCTTCAGTGTTAGGCATTGACAGCATTCATGTTTTAAGTGTTCAAGGAACCAGAAACCAGAGTCTGTGCTCTTCTCATGTGCACAGAATCCCATCTGCACAGTGGAGATAGCAGCTTCTACTTCACAATGAAAAATAACTTCTCACATCTACTCTGTCTTCATTACAGGGTAGGAAATGCTGGAGACCTTTAGAACATCCCAAGTGCTTCAACTTTTGCTGCAACACTTTGTAACTTTGATGCAGCTGTCTAATAAAAGGTTTCAGATTGCTCAATTGGACTCACATTGCTCTCCTTTCACTTAAGGAAGATGTTTTCTTGAGCTGGGCTAGAACGTGGACCAGATAAGCAGGATGTAGTCAGGCTTCTTTTTTGTAAAACAGAGCTGTTAAGCCTGACATGAAGCCAGTACCCAGACGGCAGGAGGGACTTGTCTTGGAGAATGTGAACACACAATGTATTTGGAATCAAATCCCACAGGTGGAGTGAAAATTGAATGTGGAACATAAAACCCCACTCTTTCAATTTTTATCTGTTACTGATGTATATTAGCTCCAAGGAAGGCTTTCTTCATGTAAATCCTCATGTCATCAGATGGTCACAATTTTGATTTACAAAGACTGTTCTGGACCCAAACTACTGACCACCATGTAAATATTTCTCTGTTTAACATCCAGGTGCATTTGCAAATCTCAGCACAGCTTATAAAGCTCTGTGAACACAATGTTATTTTTTAGTGAAAACTCAAATATTCGGTATTTTGTGAGCTTATTTTGTAAACAGGGAACTCAGTTTTTTGGGGGTGGGGGGACAGCACTGAAAGCCAACCTTTCTAACGAATATAAAACATCCGGCTAAAAGACTTAGCTGGAAACCCAGCTCCTCTTTCTAAAAGGAGTTTGCATGAGAAATCTTGGACCAGCCATGTCTGTGCAGTATCAAATGCTTCATAGTTTGGATGAAAAGCCAAAAAGCCGCATAAAATTGCTTGAAAGACATGGATATTAGCCAGTCTTTCAAAAAATGTTTATCAAGAGATCTTGTTTCACCTCATTTTGTAGGGTATATGGCACAAAATGTAGACATAGACAACAATAAACAAAGACTCAGGTAAGCCAACCACCTAGTAAAGAATGAGAAAAAAAGAGAGACATTTAAAGGACACAAACAATTACACAGAAATCAGAGCTCTTGAAGAGACTCACTAGAAATCAGTTGGGTGCACCCTTGCCTAGAAATCTTTTCTGTGCACATTGGGGGAGAAATTAAAAAAAAAAAAATCCTGCTTTTGCCCTTCTAAAAGGATTTCCTGCCTTCTTTAAGCTACATCCACTAACTGAAAACAACATTGTTCATTACCTTCAACGTGTTGGTAATTATCTTGCCACAAAGTGACCCCCCACCGCACAGGGGCTGCATGCTGGACTTTATCAACCAACTTCACTTCACTGCCACATTAACAGTCAAAAGAAGCACACTACTGTTTAATATTTAAAGCAAATGTTTCGTTCTTAACTAGGAAAGTTCCTCTGAAGACAGCAGGCCTCAGCAGGTGGCTTAGGAGCTCAAATTTTAATTAAAATTTCTAACTCTAAATGCAAATCACAGCACTTACTAAGAAATGCTTCTCAGCATGGACACCTTTATAAGCACATCACAGCCTTTAGAAAGTGGACTCTATAAAGGACAGGAGCAGACACTGCAGGGGAAAATCCGGCACTGACCTACATGGACTAGATGACATCACAAATCTTTCAGTCTTTAATTTCTGTGGTTCACAACAGGAACAACTTTCTTCCAAAAAACTAACAGCCACCATCACTCTTCTGTGCTGTCCCTTAAAAAAAAGGAAATTTGCATTCGGAGGATATGAGCTGTTTCTTAAATTAATTATTGATTTTGCTCAGGCATAATCACTTGCAGTTACAGTGCCTAGTAATATCTGAAAAACAGTGATTTGAAACTAATGCACTCTGAGGCCCCCCAGGGCACCCACAAGCATTTGTACCCAGCTGTGCACGCTCCAGAGCAAAGGTGTGCAGTGCTTGCTCAGGTTAGGAAAATAAACCACTGCTTTGCATGCAGAAAGTTGATTTATAGCATTTATGATTCTTCAGCAGGGCAACTACTGCTGTTAAAGAGCACACATTAAGTCCCTGTTCTCCACCCTCTGGGCTGGTTCCTTCTTTCCAGAGGACATGATTTTGGGGGGTCTGTATGGGTTTGCCTCACTTCTGATGCTGAAGGGCTGCATGGTATCTTTTGTGGTGGCTGACCAGGAGCAAGTCCATTGCCTCTTTCCCTTGAGGGAATTTTACTGCTCTGGTTAATGGAACTAAAGCCACTTTGGCTCTTTCTGAGATTTTTTTTGTTGCCTTCACCTCTACCACTGTGTCCCACAGCTTCCCTTTCCTGCCCCTTCTCTCCCATGGGCTGCCCAGCCCAGCCAGTCAATCCATGCCAGCCTACAGCTCCCTGAAAGTGCCAGACATCATGCCAGCCCAGTCCAAGAGCAGCTGTTCCCATCTATGACGTATTTCATGCCCATAGGAGAGCCCAATTTCATTTTTGTTGTGCTGCAGCCCTGCTAATTCCTTCTGTCCTGTCTCCACCCTTCTCTCTCTCATCCTCATGGGTATGTTCTTGTTGTTCTACTGGACTGCACCCCTCTGTGGCTTGAGGCCAGGCTGTGATGTAGCCAGTGGAACTGAATTCTTCCATGTCCCATGGTTAACCTAAATGTAATTAGAGACTCTGTGTACTATTTGCTTATTATTTTCATGAACTTTGTGGTCCTTTTAATGTTTCCAAATTAATTTATGGGCTTCACCCACCTGAATTTGCAAGCAGGTCTCCCAGAGGCTCCATTCACTGTGACCCACTGTGCCACACACAGAGCTCACATATTGGAACACCAGGATCATACAGACATCTAGCCTGAGTTTGTGCTCAGCAGGTCCCACACTGCTGTCTTCTGCCACTTCCATGCTCCCAGACAAGCTACATGTCCATTAATATTAGTATTTTCTTTAAATGTAAGAACTTGGATCCAGAGAAGCTGTGGATGTTCCACCCTTGGAAGTGTTCAAGGCCAGGCTGGACGGGGCTTGGAGCAACCTGGTCTAGTGAAAGGTGTCTCTGGCCATGGCAGGGATGCGGAACTAGATGGTCTTTAAGGCCCCTTCCAACCCAAGCTACTCTGTGATTCTACGGTTCTAACTTGGGAGATCACAGCTCTGCTGCTATTTGAACTGTCACCAGCACATTCAGTCTGTCTATGCCTTCAGATAGTCCTTCTGTAAAATGGCAAATTCAATGTGCAGGAGATAAATTTAAATGCTCACTCTGATGTTTCCCCATGTCACTGCCCCAGGAGCACCTAAAGAGAGATAAGGCTTTCAGGGAAGCTAGTACAGGATTTTACCATTACTGGAGAACAAAACTCAGAGTAGCCAGGAGCAGAATGTGGAAAGAGGAGGAAAAGAAGGAAAAGGAGGAATCAAGTGGGAAAAACTTAACATATCAGCAGAACATCCCAAGTCAGGCATCCTCACCTCATCACATGGGGCTATCCTGTGAATCATGTCTTTCAGATGGCTGATCATCCGCTCTTCCTGGAAGTCATACGGGAATGTCTCTGTCCACTCTGTCAGCAACTGTAAGATTTTGGGTCCAAATTTTCTGATTCGAGCCTGAAATGGAAACCGTTGAATGATGGAATGAGGGATTGAAACATATTTACTCATTAAAGCCTCTCACTGTGTGTGTCACCGAACATGGGGCCAGGTTTTCAAAGAAGGCATTTACGCTGCACCTGCAAAACCTGCACACATGCATACAAAGAGTGTGGTGCACAAATAATACATTTTGGCATGCAAAATATACCAGCACTTAGGTGCATGCACAACTGCCTGTTTTAAGTATTCTGCACATGCAATTGGCCTGTTTATGGCTGGATGGACATTTTGTTGGTGCAACCTTTATACCTTTTTTAAAAACCTCTGGCATTTTTTGCTGATTCAAATAATTTGTTTTTCCCTTTTGTACTTACAACCTTTCTATATTTTCATCCTTCTCTGAAAAACTGGAATGAATTTCTTGACCAACAAAGAGGTTTTTTGCTCCTTTGCTTTCTGGCTGTATGAAAAAACTGCGTAGTGACCAGTGGCAGATGTACAATGAAGAAAAGATGGACAAAACAGCAGCACTTTTGTAACTTTACCTGGGCTGCTGGTAATGTTGCTCTCTTTCCACATGAGCTCAAGGTCATGATGGGACAAGAACACCCACTCACAATAGCACACAGCTGATGGCCACTTCTGATGTAGATTTATCTGAGGATGTGGCAGTGGGAATAGTCAGGATGGGGCAAGGAGGGAAATGTGGGGACTGGCAAAATTGGTGCATTAGTGTTATCTCAAAAGACAGCCAGTGTGGCTGCTCCCAAAGCTTTCATCCTCCGTTATGTGAAAAGGAAATGGTGTTAAACAACAAACTGCATTTTTATTTACAGAAAACACAGACCGAAACAAACAGCCTTCTTCTGCATCCCACGTACTGCAGCTAAAGTGTACCCTGTAATCAGGAAAAATTATACTCTTAAGCTCCCCAGCTCTTTGTTTTTCAACCAAGGTGGTTAAAATGCATATTTCAGCTTGCCACCAACAACAGGTTTCAATGAACCACATCTCTAAAAATAAATGCTGTCAGCTAGCATTAAGCTCAGGCTCAAAGACCAGCAGGTGGCTGCTAAAGGGAAAGCTTTATTGGAAACTACAAAGGTCTGGGGAGACATTTGCTCCAGCTGTGTAAACTGCATTACGAATTGATGGAGAGGACTTTGTGCAAGTCACAGGACATGGGATGGGAGGTTGCTTGTGTACAAAGTTTCTAAACCAGCCCCACTCTGGGGAACACAAAATCAGCTGTGTCCCACCAACTCTGTGTTGCTACAAAACCCAGATGCATTTCAGGCAGATAAGAGATCTTCGTAATAAGACAGTGTTTCTCATTTCTTCAAAGTTTAATGAGCAGCAAAATTTTGCAATGTTCACATTTTAATCCTCCTAAACTTGCATCTGTCACAGAATTGGAGAACAGAACCTCACACCTTAGAAAACTTGTTCTGCATGGTTCACTGTATACAGATATTTCTATTAACGCTGGCTGTGTGTGTAACCCAAGTCTGGGATCGCTGAGCACTCTGAAGAATGGCTCTCCACAGTGAAGGCAGAGCTCCTGTTACTCATGAAACCAGTTGCCTGTCCAAAAACAAGCACATGTTCAGATGTTGGTGACTCAGTATTTGATGCTAAACTCACTGTTTCAGACCTGGAAAGGCTGATCCTGAGAACCATTTCAGAATTCTGGGGTTTCTGGAAAGTTGCAACAAATTCACATTCTTTCTCCCCCCACTGCATCTCCTTCTCCAGATAATGTACTGAATAAGTGTTCATCAATGCAGCAAGGAGGGCTTGGGCAGAATCCAGCACTGAACAGGATCCAGTGGGAGCCATCACCACTGCACTGTCGGTGGCACTGCCAGTGGATGCACGTGTGTTGCTTTACACTGTACCAGTCTGCACAGTCCCTGGGGCAAAAGGGGAGGAGTGCCGAGGCAGGAACAGCTTGGATTTTCTCATTCTGTTCACCTGTCAGGGCTCCACTGCTGCTCCTGCCCATTCCCAGTGCTCCATTGGTGCTGCTCTGCAGCACAGAGGGCAGGAGGGAGGTGGGCACCTGCCCCCTGTTACGTGGTGCTCTACGTGACAGGGAAGGCCATGAGGAAATATTACTGTACCAGGAGCAAGAAAGCAAAGGGGCAGAGAGACATTAAGTAAAAATGGGAGAGAGAGGGGTGTGTGGACATCTGCAGTTGACAGTGTGTGAGGGTTACGTCCTACCTCCTTGCATTCTGCAGGCTTCATCAGAGCCCTAAAGAAGTTAAGAAGGAAAGTCACCTGGGAAGACTGAGACAGGGGGAAAGGGAAAATTAGAAGAAGATTTGAAGTGACTACTGCCTGAAGCATTGCTCTCAGACATGGATACCAGGATGCATCAATGTCAGGATTTCAGTGGCAAATCCTTTATGAGAAAGGTTCATTCAATCTAAAGAGAGGCAAGGGACACACACCAGAGGCCCAGAATCCTCTGCCCATTGAAAATACCTCACAGTTTTCTGCTGCAAGGATAAACTAACCTTGTCCAGCACAGGGTCATCCAGCCGCTGCTGCTCAATGCACTTGTCACAAACTCTGGACAAAAGCTCATGGGGCTCGATGAAGAGTCTGGAACTCAGCAGGAATGTAAAGATATAGGCTTTCTGCAGGAGAAAGACAAGGAGACCTACTGTAAGCAGCCACACAGTGGGTAATATTGACTGTAAAAGCCCTGAACTTCACAGCTTTTTTATTTTTACTTGGAAAGACCATTTTATCTAAAAGATGTAACAATTCCTGACCCTGAATATGGAACTGGTTACACTGCATGCAGGGGGCAGCAGCATCTCCTTCCTCCACAGCATCCTCTTCCAGCCCTTGGTTGCCTAAACTCTGGGCAAACATCCAGTGAAGACAGTGTGCAGGAGCAGGCCCAGGTGCAGGAGACAGCAGAGCCGGGGTGCTGGAGACAGGAAAGCTAAATGGGCAGGAATCTCTGTGTTGTACTGGGTTGCGAGCTGCAAACACTCCCATGTCAGCCACATCTTGCTATTGCCCTGCAGATCTCACCCAGCCTATTTTAAGAAATATTTCATTTATTCTACTAACCCCCCCAAATTTCATTTCTATCAGCCAAGGCATACCATATGCAGTTCCACATCTGTGAAGCTGTGGGAAGTAGGTCTGCTGGATAAATCCTTGGATTATTCAAATTTTTCCAGCAGTGAATTTAAAATACATGCATGAAGTCTCAGTTGTTTGTATCCTGACCCCTGCTTGCACCTGAATTATCTCCTTTCCCCCAGCCCTAGCCATGCTCCCGAGCAGCAGGTATAATATTACATATCACACATTGCCTAATGAAAATCTCACAGCCTGATCTGTCCATTATCTATTTTTATTGCCTTTCTATTCCTTTTTTTTTTTTTTTTAATTGAGATGCTTCGTTATTACTTATTTTTAGCTGATCAGAAACTGAGCTCCGGGTAATTTAAAACATGCTGCCTGCTCTGCATTGATAACTTTCCCAGTCTCCTAAAGTACCCAGAAGTCAATGCTCCTCTGTGCTTTGAAATACAAGCTATGGAGATATATTAGCACTTAAAAGTCTTCCAGTCAAACTGTGTCTGAATTCCACTGAGGATGTGCAAAATCCAGTGAAGTCTATAGCTTGCAGGACCATAAAAAGCTGCTTCCAGTTTAGATACTCACACTCTTGGTGAGGAAACACCTAATTTCCACTGAGGGAGCAAGGATTAGGATCTAGACTATGTTGTCCAGTGACTGTAAAGTTGTGGATACATCCCCATGTAAATTATAAACCCACCAGAAGAAGCATTTCTATTGTCACCAAGGGAATGCTCTGTACATACAGGCAAACCTGGATGACTTCAGCAGCCACTGAAATTCAGCTAATTTAATGCCGGTTCAGACTTGGGAGTTTCTTGCTTCAGTTTTCCTCTAAACCTCTCTGGGAAGCACTGCTATTTTTGAAGTGCTCCAACTGCTACATCACTAATTCATCACCACGACAGCTCCCCCCCTCTACCCTGTTCTCTTATTTAAAGGCAGTATCATCTTTGGGATCTGCTTTTTCATGGAAACAATTATAGAGCAGTGAAACAGCATTTAAAGCAATGCATCAATTTACCAAGCTTTAATTGTATGCAGCTTTTAAATTAGCCCACTTAATTCAAAATTTAACACATTTGCACTTTTGCATAAAGTGCTGCCCCAATTTATCAAAATTAAACCATTTATTATACTGTGAATTGCTTACTTCAGGGTAGTAATCAGTGGTAGGTATCAGATGCTGGATTAGAGCATCCAGAGATGCTGAGGTAAGGTTTCCATCCTGGAAGATCAGTCCTCCTTGTTCACCTTCTTTCGAAGTATGTAGATGAGGGCTGAAGCCACATGGGGTAAACATACTGGTAGAACTCAGCGTTTGGGGCATGCCTTCCTGCAACGGAGACAGGGACAAGATCCATCAGATCCACAGCCACATCTGACTTCTGGCTGACTTGAACACAGCCACTAACGAGAGCTTCCTGTTCACAAAATTAACATGGTCCCTTCTTGATAACCTGCACATCTCTTTCATTGCTGGCACTGGCAGAACACAGAAAATGGCACATTTTGACTTTCTGGCTTTTGCGCCAGAAAGAGAAGGCAGCTACTTTGGGCTCCCCCCCAATCAAGAGGGTCTGTGATGACTCCCTTTTCACTGCCATCTCTGGTCAGGCCCATGCAGGAGAGGAGAGATAGAGCAGGTTCCTGAACACAATTAAGCAGTTTGTTTGAACCTCTGCTGTCCTGAGAATAAGACAGAGACAATTTAGGGTGAGAGGGAGAGAAAACGGGTATCACCTAGAGCTTGCTTGGGACGAACCTTGGAGAATGCCCTGTGGCTCCCACGGGACAGCAGAGGTGTCAGAGTGAGTGAGGAGACAGAAACAGGAGCAGAAGACAACTGCGGGAGGATGGAAAAGTTAAGGGAGTTGAAGGGAACAGAGAATATGGGAGCTGATGAAGGGATTAAATAGCAAGGAAAAGAGAAATGAGGGAGAGTGAGAAGGCAGACACCTGAACTATATTTGGAGCCTGAAGTTAGTCAGTCCTAGATCTATACTTAGGTACTAAATAAATGTTTCAAAGAGATCCTGAGCACTCATCACCTTCACTGGAGCTGCACAGTCCTCAGCACTTCTGAAAAGGAGGCCAGGCAGACTCTGAGCATGTAGCCCAGTTTCAAGCTCCCTATATTTCAGTTCTCTGGGTTTTTCAGGTTGCATTCTAGGTTTCATGGTTTACAATCAGCTTTGAATGCTCCTCCTGTTGAGCAAAGTTGTTTTGTTTTTGAATTGCTGTAGAGGGATGAGAGATTTTTCCCTGAGAGCTTTAAAGCATCTCCAGCTGCCTCTGAATTCCCCCCTGGAAGCTGCTCTTCTCTCAGCTAGAGGCAGCATTATAGGACATGGACAGGGAAAAGAACAGTGTGTGCTCCCTTCCAGGTCTGCAAATGCATCATCCAGAGCAAGGGACCCCTCAGTGACCTGACTATTTGTTTCCATGTTTGATTTTACCTCATAAAAGGGAGGATAGGAAAGAGATAAGAGAAGAGCACCAGAGCCAAGAAAGATCTGCACCCTGTGCCCTGCTAAGCCAGCACTGACCTCCCACAGCAGAAGGCACAGGGCCATGGGGACAGCACTGCCAGAGCTCAGGCACACACAGCCAGCAGACACACCTTGGGTTTTAACATATTTCTCTGCCCTTTCCTGTATTCTGTTCCCTCTGCTTTTCTGCCTCTGCTATCCCATACAATTTCAAAAGCTGACCCATGGATTTGGCTTAGAATTTGGAGTTTGCCTGTCTCCCTCATGTATATCAGCAGCTGTGCTGTGACCCAGACAGTCAGCTCAGCCTCAGCTCCAGGTACAGCTTGTTGTGTTCACTCCCGCAAAAAACCCTTCCCTGCCTGGCACAACCCATCTACTCCCCCAGCTCAGGCTGCTGCACCTCGCCAGCTCAGAGCCACCCTGGGCCACCGAGGAGGAGAAGGGAATCATTCCTGGAAGCCAGGCAGGGAGTGAAGCCCTGGGAGAGGCTGGGAGCTGAGTCCCAGCTCTGTGGGAGATCAGGCTTTACAAGCAAAACTTGGGTGACTTCATCCTTCAAAGGAGGGATCGTTCCCTGGAGCCAGCAGTTCGATCACTTATCTCCTTCTGGGAGGCTCACATGGGCTGCCTCTGGGATTTGCAACCAACAAAAGGAACCAAAATGTCAAACCTGACCATTCCTACCTTGACTGGAAAATAAACTAGACGCTGGATTTTAGTTTAAAGACCAGAATATGTAAATATCATCCCAGCCAGGATGGAAGTTGAAGCATCTAATTTTAATGAATGTGCAGATGTGCCTGTTAATAAAGCTCTTAGAGCAAGTAATTGCTGCTTTTTGTACTACATAGCTCAGACTCTGTGTAGTAAATGGGAAGGACTGCCAAATCCCATTTGTTACTTCTAACATGCTCTATGTTATGGCTTGTTTCTATGGCAATAATCCTAAGAAGGATATCATGTCCACACAGATCAAGAAATAAATCTCATGGACATACAGCTGTCTAGATGAGGAAAAGAAAAAGTTAAAACAGCTGTGAAGTTACAGGACACATCCTGGCTGCAGCATAAAACAGAACTCACAAGTAATGATTTATTCGGTGCAATCCCTCACTGCCAATGCCATTTTTATTATCAAATAGAAACCATCTAAACAGGATATTGCCTGAACTTTTGCATCTTATTAAATGAGAAATCTTGCTGAAATACAAGGTAATGCTTTTTAAGAAAAAGTTACGGGTTTTTTTAATGAAATAAAACAGCTGTACAACTATCACTGGGACATCTGCCTTGGGTATTGTCAAGAAATTTAATTTGACTTTTTTATTATGAAGTTCCTGATCTAGCCTCAAGTTTTCAGGTAAGACCTGTGTCATATCTCAGCTGGTGCATGATTGCCACCTTACTTGCCACCAAAGAAGACTTGAAGGTTTTAACAGATCCCTTTTTGCTTGCTTTTACTGAAACTGCTACGTTCACAGCAGGATGAGGCCAGCTGTTCAAAGGATAAAAGCCTCTTGCACTACTAAGCTCGAAAACAACTAGCATTAGCATTTGGCAGACATGAATTCAGGACAGGGACTTCTCTGCTTGCCCCACCTAACTTCTTGTTCTGTTCATACATTTCCAAAGTTCTCTTCTCAAGAGTACTAAATAGAAACAAGATCTTCGAAAGATCCCAAATACACATACAAGGTTCTGCTGTCAATCACTCACAGAATACAGAAACAACACTAAGGGAAGCACTAAGAGGAAAACAAACAAGCAAACAACCAAGATTTGTCTTACTGAACTCTTTGGATGCTGGAAAAGGCAGGCACCACAGAGGCAGACCCTTCCCCAAAGAGCACAGTGAGAGGATGACAGGCAGCACTCCCAGGCTGGAGCAGAGAAATTCAAACTGAAGAGAAACTCATCCCCTGAGCACTGTGTGAAATTGGAAGAGCAACCTGGAAAGGATGTTCAGTTGCCATCCTGGGAGATTTTCAAAACTCAACTAGACAAGACTGAGCAAACTTCAAGCCCTGCTTCAAGCGGGAGCTTGGACTAATCAGGTCCCTTCTGATTAGCTTCTCTGTGATTCTAACACACATATTTCCATTCAAGTATTGCCCCATTTCTGAGCTTTTTAATATAAACCCTGGCAAGTAAGAATTGAGTCCAGATTGTTAGATATTTGTAAAGAAGTCCATCTTGACGTAAAAAGTTTTTTCCACTTTTCCTGGAAACAACAGCTCGATTGTGGTAAAAATGACTCAAAACTTCACTTGAAAACCTCTTGGACTTCAGCTGAAGTCAATGAGATTTAAGCATGTGAACATTCAGCAGCTGTTTCCATGAACTTTCAACCAATTCAACACACAATGTTCTGCTGTTCCTCTCATTTCAGAAGCAAATCAGATGCCAACTTCTGTTGATAAATGGTGCTCTGGAGGAAGTGCTGCTGGTGAGATGTTACTGAAGGGCAAACTTCCACCTCCAACATACAAAATGACTGATGATACAGGTGGCTGCACACACATGGCATTTAAACTACCTCTGTGCTCTGAAGATATGAGACCTGGAGACAGGAAAAAGTTTCTGCACTGGTTTAAAAAACCAAAAAGAAAATCCAAGGGCAGACTGTTTCTGGGACTGGTCTCTGTTACAAAGAACCTCCCATGTGGCAGAAGGCAGGGCATGTGCCTCCTTCCTTGCCTACAGAAAAACAAGGTGATAAACTGGAAACAAAAGCAGATTGGACTCTGCACTACCTGGAAAAAGGAAATGCTGCTGGGCTGGGCTGGTAACATTTTGCAGTAATTTTACCATAATGTTATGTCCACCAGCAGTGGCCCAGAGCAGTTAGCACCATCATTTTAAAAATAATGGCAATATACACCTTTTTATCTTTCTCCACTGGCCAGCACCACTCAGTATTTCAACACTGTGATGAAAAAAGGCATAGACACTTCTCACTACAAATGATTCTGCTTACACAATAATATTTCAGGACTTGATTCACTGAGCTAAAGCATGGAACCAAAGGATCACCAATGCTTGGGAGAAAAGGTACCCACAAACTCTGCACCCATCTACATCTGCAAGTGCCTTGAAACCTCTGGAAAACTGATGTCCAAACCTGGAAGACTGAGGAGGCTTAAAGGAGTCCTAAGCATGCACATAACACAGGCCCAATGATCTGTGGCAAGAGAGGTTCAAGGTGCCAGAGGATGGCTGCAGGCTGCCAGCTCCACCTTCCTGAGCCAGGCAGGTGACCTGCAGCACAGCCACCGGGCTAAATACCCACCAGCACCCCCCAGCTCCACCACAAGTGTCCCCATGGCAAGTACAGTTAATGCTTACGTGGACACGAAATGTTCAGGAAACATTTAATGTGGTTTTCAGAGCCTTTGATGTGATAAGTGTTTTATCCTTTATCAAGAACTTAATCACACTGTTTATTTTTGATCTTCATTTCATCTCTGCCTTCCATCTGCTCTGCCTCTCTCAAGGGGAAACGAGAGCTGGTACCATGTGACAAAACGAGAAGGGCTGCCGACTTATCTTCCCACCTACTTAACTTTGGGATTAACCAAATAAATAAAAGCCTTCCCACTCCAGGGATGAAAGGCACAATATCTTGACAATCTCCCAGCAGAATTACAGGAGCTAGTGAGGGTGGTAAGGGAAGGTGTGGAGGCTGGGGTATCCATCTGTGCCATGAGGGAGGCTCCAGTGTCACTGAAGCAAGCCAGCATTCAGGGAGCATGGGCAGGGGACAAACCAAGGGTATGGGAGACCCAAGGTCAAGCGTTAATTTGGCAAGGCGCAGACTTTAACAAACATACCTAATCCAGAGTGAGTTGGGAATCAAGATAGGAGACATCTCGCATCCCATCTCAATCCTGCAAAAGTCTTTTCTGATCAAACAGTCACCAAAACCATAGCTAAAGGGAGACAGCTCCCAATAAAACATTTTGGAAAAACATCTTGACCAGTTTTAGTAACCAGGTCTACTACCCAGCCACCACTATAAAGGGAACAAACCCTGTCCACAGTCCCCTTTAGGACAGCACAAGACACACTGAGGTCTCATACCAGCCTCGGTACCTGCCCACCGCTCTCACATAAGCCCTAAATACCACTGAGCTCAGCAGAAACTTCAGTAACAGATGCTCATTCTTCTTTACATTCAGTAATTTTCCAGCTATTCATCTTTGGTGACCAAAAAAAAAAATTCAGAAGATAATCATAATAAGTTAAAATTCAGATTTTTCTCTGCTTCTTTTGTAGGGAGGGAAGCAGAGGAAAGAGGAGAAAAGAATTCTGGTGTTTCAGAATACAAAAGGAAAACCAAAGTAATCGCTTCCAGGTGCCAAGGCCATGGTTATAAATGTATTTTCAGGAAGAGTACCGGGCATTAACAGACTCAATGTATTTGATGCTGATGTAATCAGGAAACTTGTAGCAGATGTAACTTTACCACCTTTTCACCAGGCCCTAAAACATTCAATTTACAGCCCACGAAGTTGTGAGATTGCTGAAAACTCAACCTGTCAATCCTAGTACTGTTGGAAATGGTTAAATGAGCAATATAATGAAGTTCTCTACATGAGTTAGAAACACAAAGGAAGCACAAGGGATAAGAGCAGTGGGGAAAAATATTTAACTGCAAAATTTTCCAATCTCAATAATAATGATTACATCTCAATGCGGGTTCCCTCCCTTTTCTACCCACTCCTTGCAGCAGCTGAGGACTTTACTGAGATTCCCATGAATGAGACTGCAAGAGCAGCAAGTGAATTTATGGCTTTGACTATCTAATCAGAATTAGATGACAATTCTGTTTCCTTTGATCCCACCTGGTTCTCACCTCTTACTCATCTGCCCACACGTATCTCTTCCCTAAAGAGTTCACCCAGCGGAGCCTTCTTTGAGAGGAGGGGAAGGAAAACTCCTCACAAATCTAAACCAGCAGTCACAAAAAACAACCTTGGGTAAAGGAAGGGAAGGAGAGCTGAGTAGCAGAGAGGACAGGACAGCTCTATGATGTGTTGTGGTGCATAACACTCCAGAGCAGGGGATGTGGGCCAGGAGCCTCACGGTGCCTGGAAAACTTTTCTTCTTTTTCCTCTGCAAAATTGAACCCCACAGAAATTACTGGGCTCTACAACTCCACAGATTTACTCCAGGCTAGAACAAGATCTTTCATAATTCTCCAAGAAATGCACATAGGTGCATTCAGAGCTGCAGCAGAGCCAGTGTACGTTTGCCTGCTGAATTTATTCCATCATGTCGGTAAAACGATCCTAGAGGTAAAATGATCTTGTACTAGAAGTTTATGAGAAGTATCTTGCAGTCAGAAAAACCATGCTAACCAATTACCTCAAAATCTGACAGACATGCCTCAGAAAGAGACCCAATTTATAGGTAAGGAGGCATTAAATCAATTACCAGCACAGTGCAAGCAAGAACAAGGTCACCTTGCTGAAGGAATATTTCTGTTTATGCTCATGTCAGAGTATTTTGCTCAATAGAGAAAAATGAAAACCTGATTATCATGAATTTGGTAGACTGGTCTGACGTAGAATGTAAATCAGAAAAGAGAAGATTTATGGCCAATTAAATTGAACTCCAATCAAAATCCCATTCAGGCAACAGTTCCTTGGGGGCTTCAATTTGTTAGTGCCACATTTTTTTAATAACTTTCTTTTTCATGTAACATCAGCAATAATAAAAGCCCTTCAATAACAAGCAGAGCCATGAACACGTTATTTATCTTAAAATGCCATCATTGCCTGGAATCAGAAGGCATTGAAAGGAGGAGCTGTAATCGCTCAAGAACAACCCCCCACAACACTGCAACGGGTGTGAAGCTTTTTTTCTTAGTCTCAGAGCAATTTCTCTTTTCATTACTCTGGTTCAAGTCTGAAGTATTTCTCCTGAGTAACAGGGAGTTGGTGCTGACCCTGCCAGGAGAGCGACGCAGCCTCTGATGTCTGAGACCCTTTCCCAGTGCTGTGTGTGCACGTGGCAGACACGGCCGGTGGCAAATCTGTGCCTCATCATTAGCAGAATTTTAGAATTATTAGGAGAACGGCTATCAACATATTCCAGATGCCCTTGACAATATTCAAATGCATGCCAAAGGCAGCAGTCTGGATTTCTCTCTCCAGGCTAGGAAATCCATTTTCTGCTCTAATGTGCCTCTCTCTCCCCTTACGCCTCCCTTTCCTCCTGAGTTCCTGGCATCCTGGTAAAACCCTTAGACAATATAAAAACTATTCTGGTGTAGAGAATTTTTTTTTTTAAAGTAAAAGTTATCCTTTCTTTTTCTGCTTAGGATTTATCCTTTATCCTTTTCCTCCCTTTTTAAAGGAAAGAAAGAGGCTAAATAGAACATAAATGGGAAAAGGAAAATGAGAGTGCTTAGGGTGGGAATGAATTACTGTACCTTTTGTTAAACACAAAATTGCAAACTTTGCCCTGAGTGAAGTCAGAGCTCAACCAGGCATGGACAGAGAGGGAAATCCCGGAACAAAACCATGCAGGCAGCATTCCCAGAAACCACTGACATCAACAGGAGCCTTTTGGCTCAGTTCAGTTGACGCTGATGGGCCACCACTGTGACTGCCTGGAAATCAGTCAGTGCTTGGATTTTCTTGCTTCAGTAGTGGAAGTGGTGAGGAGAGGAAGTTATTTAAGGATAACTAACACTTGTCAACCTGCAGGGCTGTGTAGTTTTGTTGGGCAGCCTGGGCTGTGGCATCATCAAACTCACACTTAAAAACAAGAAAGCTGCTGTGGGAATTGTATTTAATATCCAAAAACACGAGCGCAACATCGCGACTGCCTTCAGACCTCCGCAGCCGCCTCCTCCCAGGAACAGCTCCTTCCAGGCCAAACCTGGAGGAATCAAGAGAGGCTTAAAAGGAGCATGGCAGAGTCTGGCCCCCGCAACACCGACAGCTTTGCAGGAGCGAGGACGCCTCTCCCCAGCTAAATGAATGCTGTCTCTACCGCATGCTGTCAGAATTACAATGGAAAGCCCGTAAATAAAACAAAAATGCAGATCTCAGTCCTCCTCTCATGACATCTTGGTGAGAACAAGCCCTGACAGGAATAAAAAAACCTCCCACACTAAGCAAAGCAATTCTGCTATTTATGCAGAAGGAAGAAGGAAAGCTGTATATCAAACAAATAATTACAAGAGCAGCTTTATCAGTCCCTGCTGATTACTCTCAGCTCGGTTTGATGATTCTGCCAGCGCTCTGCAGGTTGTTCAGAGAGGTGGATGTCACAACATTTTACTTGCAGTTCTTTCATTTATTAGCACCTACTGCTACCTGTCTCTTAGTCAAAAATCTTGGCATACATTTAGAAATTGGTCTCCTGGAGTCTGTCAGGAAGGTTTAAAAACCTATAAATCATATTTTTATACATACACATATATCCTCAGACAGACTCCACATGTGAATATGAATGCATAATGATGTATTTTGGGTGTTACATACGTAAATGCAGTTATATAGAGACACACACATTTATGTAAGTGCACCCCTCCTCCTCAATATGTAAATACAGAAATTCAAGTAACTTCCTTATCACTGCTCCAGTTTGAGTGGGACAACATTTCTGTTGACCTCTTTTCTTCCCCAGATTTGTTAAAATATTAAACGGAAGAGGGTCTCATTTTTATCGCAGAAAACATCAACACATTCTGAGGAGCAGCATAAGCTCTGACTGTCACCAAGGTCAATTTATCACCACTGTTCATTACACTGTATTCAAGCAATGCTCAGTTACCTGATTAGGAACAAAAATTTAAGAGACATTTGTGCCAATTGCCAGGGTCTAGAGGCATCCTCGAGACTTATGTCCAGCTGCAAGGCATCCTTTGTGTGAAGCATCTCTGTGCTCCGGTGTGCAGTGCCTGGCTGAGGGGACAGACAACCAGGCACCTGATTTATGGTGCTCACATCCCCAAGCCTCAACTCGGCTCCAGGAGCTGTGCACAGAACTGTGGGCAGGAGAACTGAGAGGTCAGAGCTGAGCCTGTCAGTGATGGATCCAGCCATGCAGGCTCCCCCTCTCAGCCCTGGGCAGGAGAGGCACTGAACACTCAGACACTCAGGACTTCCCTCCCTGGCAGGGAGGGTGGGCAGAGCACAGGGGCTCCATCAGCACAGCCAGCACCAGGCTCCAGCTTAGACATAGATTCAGGTTGTTTCATCCCAGCAGCCGCAGAGTGCTCCAGACTGATGAGCAGGCTCTCATCCTCTGTGGGTGACATATGGACACGTCTCCCTAAAAGAAATGAGCTCGTGAGCTTCTGGATTTCCCCTTCTGGAGCACCATCTGTGCCCACTCCCAGGCCCACCACCCGCTGCCACAGCGTGACCTGAGGCAGCCCCGCGCCTCCCGCACGAGCCCAGGCAGCAGCAGCATCATCTGTAGCTGTCCCCAAATTTAAGCACATTCACACTGGAATATGCTCAAGCCCATACAAGTTCAACCTTCATTTGGGCAGGCAAGGAGTCTTCGGCTGACAGATTTTCTCTGGCTGCATTAAGTATTTAAAAAAAAAAAAAAGGAAAGAAAGAAGAGACTGCTGACATTTAGGATAACACTGCAAGTCTGTAGCTAGAAAATAAATCCCTCTGCTTCAGAAGGAGGAAATCTGAGCTGCAGCCCAAGCAGCAGCGCAGGTGAAGGTGCTGGGCCCACATGCTGAGGCTCCCAACACCCCAGGGAAGCACCATGCTCAGCCCTGACCATCCCTTCCCCAGGGTACACGGGCAATGGAGAGTCACTGCTGAGCTGACTAATTGCTCATTAGCCGAAATTAACTGTGCAAGACAATTCTGTGATCACTGCTAGAAGTCTGTCATTAAAAACGACTGCAGACATTAGTTTTTAGCTTCCAATCAAAGCACCAGCAACGTGATGCCCCGGCTTTGGGATCAACAATCTGCTCTCAGAGAAACATGGGAGCTGCCCGTGGTCCATCCAGCTCACCCACCTCTCTCATGCTGGCCACCACTGGGTGCATCTTAGACAGGCAAGAGCACTGCAGGGCGCAGAAATACAACACTTTGCAGCCTCTTTCTGCTCCCGAGTTAGGAGAACAGCTCGTACCCTGAAGCATGAGAGTTAATATCCATCCAAAACCTGCTCTTGTTAGTGATTCTCAGTGCCCATGCAGAAATCAACCCTCAGGAACCAGCACCAGAACCCTTCCTAGAGCTATGGTAGGGACCTCGGTGAAATACACTCACGTCAGAGGAACTGATGCTAAATATCAGGAGATGAATTTTTTTCTTGGCATCATTCCACTGATTTTTGTGGTATAAAACCCAGAGGTGAACATGGTCCAAGATACACACAAAATGAGCTGAATTCTGAACTGCACTTGCTGACCTCCTAACTCTTCAGCAGCTGAAATGTGGGCTACAAAGCCAATTTCCATAAAGAACATGTCCAGTTAACAGTGGGAGACTGTGCTGACTCGAGCTGTGTGAGCACACTACTGAGATATTTCCCACATAATCTACATTCATTCCATACTTTTTGGAAGTGCTTCTTAAAAGATGGTGTCAAGGGTGCAAATCCTATAGATCAAAAAGATATGTGACCTGTCAGAAGGCACAGAGCTTTAGTTACTCATTATTCTGGAGCTCTGAGAAGCCCCAAACAACACACATGGGTTTTCTTCCCCCCAGCCTCCAAGGCTGCAGGGCAGCAGCTTCCCTAAGCCCAGACGGGGACACAGACACCCCTCTGGAGTGCTTGGAAAAGGATATGCTGTACAGGGACAGTGAAATCCCAATTTGTGTCTACAGATAGCACCCAACATATAAAAACTATATTCATTCCTTCACTTTGCATACTGTTTGAGGAACAGTGAGGTTTTAAAAGCAGCAACTCTCGCTGTTACAAAATTGTACTATTTTAAAAATATAACAAACTGGCTGATACAAAATTTGAATGTACACCAGAGTTGGTACCCTGTGGCTAAATGTCTCACCCTTACTTAATCTTCTCAGGCTCCAGACCTGCACAGACAGACACAGACACAGGACTTCAAACTCCACAGGGGAATTTCTGGTAAAACTATGCATCTACAGATATGCAAACATGGAGTATTTGCAAAGGGAAGAGTCTAATGTCACCTGTAATCTCTCAAGCCTGTAGATTTATACATGCAATTGAAGAAAACCCTTGACTTTCCACTCCGCATGGGAAATCGGATGAATCACATGCTCAAATTAAGTCTGGCATCACCTCAGAGCCGGGGCCATATTCTTGCCATCTTAATTCTGTTCTATGGCCCCACAAAGCTCTTGAAATCAGTGTGAGTATTCCACAAATATGCTTCTGCTCATGTGGGTAAGGGGAGTCACCTTTGCTCCCCAAATGCAACTGATGGCTCACGTCAATACTTACAGCAACAAGGTTAGAGATCACATTTAAAAACCTCATCTCTGGTGTTTGTAAATCTTCTAAGAGAGCTAATATCAAAACCAGAAATGTGCAACTTGTCTTGAAACATTTAGTCAACTAAATAATTATTTCAGTTTGAATAATTCTAAAGAAGCTGAGCCAGCATCCTGCTGCAAACAAAGAATATTGACAAGAATTCTGCTTTATACTCAATTTAAGGCAGTAACTAGAAGATACACACAGCCCTTCATCAACTGGATATAAACCAAATAGGAATATGTGATAGCACAGAGTGGTCTCAAGGACTATTTTAGGAATACTTAGAATTTAAATAATCATAGAGATGAGGGGTCAAACCAGCAGCACGTGCAAAAACCTGCGTGGGTGGGTTCCCAGTGCAATACACCCTCCATGGACCTGGTCTTTGGGAACAGGACTCAGGTTGTACTCACACAAACATTTACTGCTGCATGAGTTTGCAGGAGGATGGACAAGGACAGGTGAAGATTTCACTGCCGAATGCTTTGCTAGGATGACCCCAGCTGCAGCTATGATGGACACAGGGTATGGGAATCCTACTGAGAAACACTCTGAACTCCATAAAGGGAAAACTGTGGAAGTGAGGAATGTTGTGAAGTGTGCGGTGTTGAGTGAAACCAAGAAGTGGGGCTGAATGTTGGTTTGGAAACAATACTAATTAGACCAGAAAATGTAAAAATGGCAGAGCCTCACACAAGCCTCCATTAAAGTTTCCAGCAGTACAGCTGAGGAGCTGAAACCCCACGTACAAACAGCAAAGCCCCTGCTCCTGGCTTCACTACAACTCTGCATTTAGATGTGGTGTATTCCATTCTTTGGGAGGGCACCTTCAGATCCAGGATGCTCTCCTTGCATTTCAAATTCCCATTTCAGCAGTCCCTGCTGTACTTTTAGATGGCACTGAAATTTCACAGACTGTACTTCCCTACTGAGAGAATCTATTTAGGAGGGAAGCGGGGAGGTAACCAGCTGGAAACCTGTGATGGAGGAAAGACTACCTGGTACCTT
This sequence comes from Platysteira castanea, assembly GCA_013397175.1. Classification (NCBI taxonomy): domain Eukaryota; kingdom Metazoa; phylum Chordata; class Aves; order Passeriformes; genus Platysteira; species Platysteira castanea. The sequence goes on along the minus strand of VYXC01006019.1, from coordinate 3,256,104 downwards.
TCCAAGGGAGACAGAGGAGAGTAAAAGTTAATGGAAGGATAATCAGGAACTCTTCAGGGATATCAGTTTATACGCCAGGAGCATATATAACTGAGACTTGTTTGCATATCAAGAAACTACAGGAGAAGGTGTGACAGCCAAATGCAGCTCATGAAAATATGGCTATCTGAAAAGCCGATAGCTGCCTCGCATGTGAAAACCCAATCCTAACACTCAACTTGGCAAGTGAAGGCTAAATAACATCAATATGTCTGCTCTGGGCAGCCGTACAGTGAAATTGCTTCTTATGACATTTACAGTGTTTTCAGAAGACATGCCTGGGACTCAGAGAAACAGGCTGGTTTCTTAGGGATTTCAAGGATCCCTGCTTAAAATATCCACAAAATTGAAATACTCAAGCTTTAAAACAACATGGTAGAATTGGGTGCCTTTTAATAGTCAGTGGGGAAAAAAAAACCAACCCAGCAACCCAGAAATTGCTCAAAAACACCACACTGTGCTACAGGAACAGGACAAGACATAATTCAGTTTTAGACAGAGCTCGGGATATTTAAGTTCTTCAAAGAGGTTTAGCAGTTTAAACTCCAGAGAAGCTGCACTGTCCAAAAGCAGAGATGTATAGCTATTTATCTGCTCAGCAGTGCACACCTGCAGTCACATCACCTCATCTGGGCAGCTCCATGTATCTCAGTGGGGCCAAGAGTCCCTGTCAGTCCCAGCCTGGGAGCCCTTTTGGGAAACACAAGGAATTCACCCACATCTGAGTGCCCTCCATGCTGTAGTAAGCATTTTGTTCAGGAACTATCATCTAAATGGAGATATCTGTGAAGATCCCCTGCTTCACACCAGAGCTCCCCTTCACTTCCATCCCACACATTTAACAAACCCCCCAGCTGCTCCCTGCAAATGCCACTGCACTCTGGCCAGATCTGTGCCCCGACCTTCCTGCCAAGGCCAGCACAAAGCTCTCCTTCCCTTCCTGCTCCGGGCTGGTTGGCAGTGGTGCTACAGCCTATTAACCACTGTGAAAAGGAAGGACCACGAAAAGCCTTTCACTGGGATAAGTGATCAAACGCAGGATTTTATTATTAGAATCTGTTTTGTCAAAAAGGAGGATATTGGCCAAGATTATCTCAGTCTGTTTTGTGATCGTTTCAGTGAAATCTTTCCCACTGGCCAAATCCGGAAATCTGTGGGAAATTAAGTGATTTAGCCTATTATACATCTTTTACCACACTAATGACCAGCATTCTTCTTGATTGTCCACGGGATTTTTCAGTGTGTGCCTGCCATTCATAAATATATAATTGCTTTCTTGTTCAAAATTTGTATTACCATAGTGAGCATTTAGATGGCTACCACAATTACATGTGGGAAAAAATGTTCCATCTCATGTCTGGTGCAATCCACCACCATTTTTCAGGACTGTAGTCCATTTTGCCAGCTGAGTGACTTCTCTGTGAGAACTCAATTTCAAAATTCCCAAATCCCCCACTTTTAAACCTTTTCATGTCACACCAGCTCTTCATTCCTCTTCACTGCCACACCACACACCATGAGAAGCCAGAGTCAAGAGGTTATTCTGGAGCTCAGTCCATCATTATTCAATGCTCATTTCTACAAAAGCCTCCAGGAGCTTCCAAGTTCTAAACGACCCTTCCTCAAAGAAAGGGTTTGGTCCAGCACCATGTCTCCAGCCTCTGCAGAATCCTCAGATGTTTTTCACTCTCTCTCACATCTACAAATCTTTGATAATTTTCACCTTCTCTCAGCAGTTCAATGATACTTTTGATTTTGCAAGTGAGTTCAGGCAGGAATTTTACTGGATGAGCAGTTTCACTACCTGCATTTCAGTATCACATCAGTCTGGCTTTCTTCCAACCAGGAGACTTGGAAGAATCCTGAAGAGGTCTTTGTATTCAGACCAAGCCTTCTGCTGAGCTATGGGTACCATCTGTAAAGTGACTCTATGAAAATGACATCATCGCGTGGCCAACGTGTTCTTCCGACAGTAAATTTGTTTGGCACACGAAGTCAAAACCGAGCTTTTTCAAATTGTCAGCATCTTGAGCTCAGTCTTGCAGCTAAATACCACGTTGTGTTCCTTCTACTCCACGTCTCGCACTTCAGCAACAATGCGATCTCAGCAATCAAACCTGAGCTGGCACTTTTTGTGATGACTCACAGAGATGATTAAAATACGATTGCTCTCCCAGACCTGGGCTGGCTCAAAATGGCACCAAATGTATCACAGAGGTGTCTCTTAACTCCCCACCCTTTGTTCAAAGAATTAAACACACACACACACAGAAGAGACAGATGCAGCAATGAAATGGGCATTCTACCCTCGTTTGTAACCAGTCTGACTCTTAACTAATGGGGCTTAATGTAGTTGTACATTATGGTTTCAGATGAGTGTCTTTACTCATACTGAGTTATGCACTCCATGAGGAGCAGCAACAAAACCACGCGCTCACCAACCGAGGCACTGAGAAATAAGGCTGGAGTGAGACTCTGTAAGTTAAAGTGACATTTAGTAGCATAACAGCCACATAACCTCCAGACAGAGGCTCTTAACCCACAGCAGACTTATTTCCAGTGCTGCGTTTGTCACAGGTGACATGCAGTTACGTGCTCCCCAGACACAGTGACACACAATAGAGAAACCTTCGGTCTCTCTGAAGGCAAGGATGTTTGTCCTTGTCACCCAGTGAAAGATGGCAACTCCAGCCTGGTGCGTGCTGCAATCACACCAGCACAGTGAACCTGGTGGGAGGAGAACTAAAGCAGCCAAGAGGCAGTGCCTACCTTTTGAATCAATTTATCTCAGGGCATGCCTGCAGCCCTCCTCTGCGAGACACCACTGCTGTGCACTGGCAGCATCACTGAAATAGTCAACAAATATTGACCTCTAAAACACCAGCCAGGCTGTTCTGTAGGAGCCCTGCATTTCAGCGTGGGAATATATCTTCAAAAGCAAGAGTTTCAGGCAGCATTCTCTTAGAAGAAACCAAAACAAAATCCCAGCTCCCAAACAAACAGTTCATTTCAAATCACTCCTCATCATTTTCATTTTCTATTGCACCAGGAATCAGCTTTTCTGGTGTACTATTTTAAAAGTCCTGGAGAAGTTCTGCCAAGTCCTAGAAAAACACAATGTAATTTTAAAATTACAGTCTGACAAACTGCTGCTTTGCGAGAACAACCGTCTTCTAAATGACTGAGCAGGAGGCCTCAATGGCTGCTCTACGTGGGCCAGAGAAAGGACCACAGGAGCACGCAGCGGTCACTGCTCTAACTCCGTGCAGGCCACAGACTCCAGCAGTGTCTGAACATCACCACCTTGGTAAGGAAGGTCTCAAGGAATTGCTCTGCACCATCCTTGCTTGGCCTGAATTTGGTCACTGTCCTGAAAACATCAGGATGGTACCACAGCACATCTGTTTGTGTCCTGTTACGATTTCAGATTGATACCACACAACAGCTCCAGCAAATAACAAGATTAAATCCAGTTGTGTTATTTCAGTCTGAGCTGGACTGTGCACTAGAGTACTACACAGAGACAGGGCACGCTGGGTGCAGCAATGACCACCCGAATGAGCTCATGGTCCTGACAACAATCTGGATTGAAGCTGGAGGTGGGACACCAAAAGCAGTGACAGGTGATCTCTGGCTCTCACCAGAGATGGGAGAATCATTTATTTTCATTTCTACAAATCCTCTGCAGCTTTCAGATCTGTCACTAATAAAGCACTTCCCAGCAGAAGCAAAGCAGTCCAGGATAATCCTGCAACATAACTCTTCCTAATAAACGGGAGTGATGGGCAATGGCACCTTTACTATCAAGCCCCGCCCTGGAATCCCACTCAGCACCTGTGGGACCACAACATGCAGGGAGGATTCGGGGCGCTGTCAACGGGCAGAGCAGACCCAGCACCACTGGCCCTTTTCCCTGCAGAGCCACACTGCAGGTGTGTGACCTCACGGGACAGGATGACAAAGGGCGGGAAGTTGCTGGCTGAAACCCAGACCCAAGCTGCAGAGATGTGATGCTACTCTGCAAAGAGAAGTGGTTTGGAGAAAGTTCCAGCCACAGTTCTGTCTTTTATCCCCAAATGAGCCCATGCCCTGCAGTCACCCACCCGGGGTCCAGGCAGAGGGACAGCGTGTGACATGTGTGACACAGCCCCATTGCTGGCAGATGAAGAGCTCTGAGTTGCTGGACATGAACCCATGTCCTTCAGCCGACCCAGAGGCCATCAGACGTTGAACCTATGGCCAAGGCCAGCACAAGCCACCCACACAGCCAACACCAGCAGCACAGCCTGGGGCCACCTGCACCACAGCTGCTGCCTCCAAGGAAGCTGCAGGAGACAGTGAAAGCAAGGAAAATGCCACTTGTCTGGTGAACATTCGATTGTGGCACAAGCCAGTTTATCCAGGGTGGAATTCACCCCCAAATGTGCCCCATGGGGGAAGGGCAAATTTACTTTTAAGCATTTACAGACTTGAAAAAATTCCACCAGCTGGACACACCGCATCCCTCAGCAGGCGTGCGTCCCTGTCTTCCAGCTTTAGTGATCCACGGAGCTCTACTTGCTGCTGGCTGTAATCTAGAGTATTAACTGTACAAGATTTACGTTTAAAGCATATTAGTAACACTTCTAAATGGTGAAGGAGGCATTTTAGCAAACACTAAATTCTGCAGAAGCTCTGTTTGGCAGAGTTATCAATAATCCTATTAATGACAAGGTGCAATTTACAGCAAACTGGCAGTGGAAAGGAGATACAGGACTTATGTGAAACAAAAAGATAATGCAATATTATTCCATTGACTATGCTTTCTCTTAATTGCCTTGTTATGTATGCTCAGGGCTCACAATCTATCATGGATGAAGTTGTTTGTTCATAAAGCAGCACACAAGAGGTTTTTAATCCAAGATCCCTCTAGCTGCATTTCAGGATTCATTTCAAGTTGTCTTTAATTTTTCTATTTTGTGTAAGTTTATCCTAATATTAGCAAGCACTCCTCTGAAAAGAAATTGCTGTGCTCAGTTGTGCTGCTTGTACTGGATTATGTGACTGCTTACTAAGGCTTTACTCAGTAAGACTGCACAAAGAGATATAACTTGCAAAGCAGACTGCAGGGCTCACGTCACTCTTCCCAGTCCCCAGGTCTGCAGAAGGGCTGCTGGCCCTCAGGACTGAATCCAACTCATTTGTGCGTTTGCACAGACCCTTTGCACAATTATGAAATAACTCCATCTAACATAGTTCTAATGTAACAAGCAAACTTCACCTCTAAGAATATACCTATCCTATTAACACATTAAAAAAAAAATACATTGGGAACTTTAAAGACGGCAGAAAGATGCATTTGAGGCTTTAAAATTATTTAAATTATTTGTTTTCCTTTCAACATTATCTCATCTTCAGGTGTCTGTGTGGGAGGGCAGACAGATGGTTACTCAGCTGAGGAACTTGAGGCTGTTCTTTGTACAATGGTAACAACCAGCAGTGTGGAAGGAAGACGGGCTTCAGCCCGGGCCGAAGTCCAAATTCAGGAGAAAAGACTATGGAAACATCATTTATGGGAACTGCTCAGATCTAGCTTTTGTGTGGTTTTGCTTCAGCTTCAATTCCCAAGACTCTCACAGATGGATTTGGTCATTGCACCATGAACAGCTAAAAAGCCCAAGGTGCACATTTTTATACCATATATAGTGGTAAGAATGTCAGCTATGCTGGGAATGGAGATGATGATGATGAATGAATTTATTTTATTTCTAGTTTTAATTATTGGGTAAATTCCATTTACCACCTAGAATGTGAATGTGTTTTATTACAATAATATGCTTCCGGCATGAAGCCCAGACAGAGCTTCCAAGCAAGGGGGAGGGGGCATTAAACTGTGCTGGCTGGTGTTGAAAGCACTTGACATTTCTCCATTTCATCTCCTAGGTGCCACATCATAAATAAGCTCAATAAACTGTTACTTACAGCCCTGGCCAATTTGAAATCCTACCTGATAGATTTATTTCAAGTGTATCCTGTCCTCCAAAGCTTCTGGGAAACAACAACTTGTCACTGCCAACCTGTTAGTTCTAGATCCGACATTGTCCGTACATCAGCAAAGCTATTTCCAGTGCTTGTTTGCAGGGATGCTGAAAGTCACTGGGAGCTGATGGCTGCCTGCGTTCATTGCTGAAGGCACAACAGGTAAGCCAGGTGACATTTAGCTGTCCTACATCACAGGCACTGCCAAAAAATGGAGACCACAAAAATGAAGAAATAGATTTGGTTTTTTTCAATTCATATTCCACAGTTTAGGAGAACTAGAAAACTACCCCTTGCTTAGGATTAACAACTTGGCCAATCTTTACCTACAGCTCTACTCACATTGCAACCAAGTTGATTTGCACCAGAATAACTCAAGTTTCTCCTAACTTCCCCTTATAAGAGCTATCAGCTGGCATTACCTGCCTCTGGCAAATGCAGAGCAAAAACCACCAGGCGCTTCTCCAGGTGTGTTCTTGTTAAAATACACACTTGGCTGGTGTCCTCCATGCAGATGATTGATGTGAAGAGGACTGGGGCTTGGACTTTCCAATTTGTGAAAGCCTTACCTCAAAACAAACTGCAAAGGAGAGTGCCAGAGTCTACTACATTAATTCAGGTACCTGGTGAAATTAGTGACACCAACTGAATCCTGGGGTCTGACACACCAGTGACAGGCAGTGCAACTGTTCCATACAGCTGCTGTAAGCTGGGAGCTCACACCACAAGGACCATCTGCAACCACACCTTGGGCTCTCCAACTTGGAGCTGTTTCACACTTGAGCTGTTAACGCTGCTCTGGCTGACATTTCAGGCTCAAATCAAACCCTACCCTGCTCATCCCTTGACAAGGCTGTTTGCCACCATCACCCTCTGCATGCCCAGGGTTCTCCAGCAGCATTTGCTTCTCACACATTCAAGGCAGCAGTCTGGCCTGTGATCCCACCTGGAGCTGCTGGCAGAAGGAGACAGTCCAAGAGATTTCCACATTATTACGGCTCTCCATGAATGACTTCAAAGGGATATACAGATCCTATCTTCAGGAGATTAGCTGGAAGGGCACCGCCTATCCAGGCAAGCTTGTTCCAGTCTTTTATCCTTGCAGTATCTCCAGTCTTGCAGTATCCAGTCTTTTATCCTTGCAGGATCTCCACATAGCAGAGACAATCCAAGACTACATTTGCCAAAGCCTCCTACACAAGGCCTGCAGGATGGTCATTTCCAGCTGCCAGGGCTATAAAGGAGGATGGGACAACACAGCCTCTCCTATTGGATAGAGATGTTTATTCCAACCTACACAGCAACTGCCATTGTTTTGGTTAATAAGCACTCAAATCTTGTCCTGTTATGAGTTCCAGAATTACTTTTACTAGTTAGTTTACACAACATACATAATTACATTTCCATGAATACAAGCCCCATTTCCTGTCGTGCCTTTACACCCAGAGAAACAGCTCAGCAATACATTAATGCATGGCTGAAGGCTGGCAGGTCCCTGGGAGCTTTGGGTGTCTCCTGACAGGAAGGAGCTCTGCCTGCAAAGTGGGGAACAGGAGCTGCACCTGCCATGAACAGTAAATAGCACTGTTCTGAAGCAGTACTGTGGGTTCCTGCGCACAGCTGTGGAGCCCAGGGGAAGCTCCATATGCTGTAGGATATCTGGTTAGTGCTGCCAGACAGAGGCTGCTTGGCTCTGCACAAACTGCTGGGGATGGGGATGGGGCTGGGACAGTCCCTGCTCCCAGCTCTGCAGGAACACCCGTGCTCTCCCACAAGGCAGGTTTCCAGCAGCACTGCAGCAGCTGCCAGGTACTCAGTGAAGCCCCCCACACCAGTGCTTTAGGGTGCACTTGTAAACTTTCACAAGTGTCTCAATGTTTGACAGACACCATGGATTCCCTACCAAGACAGCACTGGGGAAGCAGGGACAGAAGAAAGGCAACTCTCCATACATTTCAGCCACTGCAGAAGTTATCAGAGAGATTTCAGTGAAGGAGACATAAGCTGAGCTTCACCTCCACATCCTGCTCACGCCAGCTGGAAGAGGGAGGATCGGGCAGAGAGGGAACAAAATCACATGGTTGTGGTTTCAACCCCCTTCACCCCTCCCAGCCCGTGCACTCTCAGGGCTCCTGGCAGGGCCCGTCTGCAGGGTGTTTCTGTTCCCTCACCTACACTGAACTGTGAACGATCCTCAAAGTTACAGGGTGGCAAAGATCAACACGGTGCAAGTTTCCCTCTCCTGATGAGACATCAGGCCGTGCCAACCACTGCTGCATTATGCACGTCTCAAACTGCTCCAGCTCTCCATTAGCATTCTGAAGCAGAGCTTTATCCTCCTGCTTCAGAGACCAGCCCCTGCTTTACATAAATCTTTAATGCAATGCTCTGCCTCAAGCACCGTGCCTATGAACAAAAGGCAGAGTTGAAGGAAAACAGTTTTACCTCCAAAAAACCAAAGCAGTTCTACAAATAGCACACAGAAATTACATTTGCTGCACCAATCTGGGATCCCTGGAGCACCACTAAAAAGAAGGCAGAGCATGGAGAAACGTGAGAAGCTGGGACAACTGGAAGTGCTTTCCAGAAAGACAGGTAGGAGAGTCATCCAGCTGAGGTTCATGCTAAAAACAGCAGGACAGACCCAGTCTCCCAGTGTCTGGTTGATGCCCATGTGGGAGGCTGGGAGGCTGCATGTGCCAGGTTGGCACCAAATGCTCCCCCAGCAATGCAACAGGTCAGGAGACTGATGTTAAAGCCTCGAGATTTAAGAGCACACGCACAAGTCTATCAAATTCCTATTCCCTTAGGGATTCTGAGCGCTTATGGTTAATGCTGTCAAGTGTTTCAAGTGCTTCCTTCAGGAATTTAAAGGCTGTAAATGTTCATCTCCCCCTGCAATACATGCTAAGTAGAAATAAGACTAGAAACTGAAACTGTAGTGATTCAGGATGAGGAATTGTTATTTTAAGATAAAACTAAGTAAGTATCATGAAGCTAAAGATGAAATTGCAGGGGCAGGCAACACAGTGTGACAAGGACAGTGAGAATCCTGATGCAAAACAGTGACCAGGAGATGTTACAAGACCCTCAGAGCCGAGAACGTACCTGCAATGCAAAGACATCCAGCATTTAGGGCTGCACACTGGAACACTCAACTGGTGCTTTTCAAAGCAGTCTACAGGAGATAAGGCATGTATCTCCCATTAAACTTAACGGAAAATGTTTGCTTAAATCCTCAAGACTGCCTTGAAAAGATGTATTTCAGATTCACAATCTGGACTGAATGCCTTAATTTTCATTTTTAATATTCACATATGCATGTAGGCTCCAGGTCAGTAAATCATTTAAATGTGTGCTTCAAAGTGCAGCAGCCAACAAAGCTACTCATGTGCTCAGAATTTAGTAAACATATAAACATCCCATCCAGCAGAGATGGAGTTGCTCAGATTGTTCTGTGTTTTGCTGAACTGATGCCTAAAGCCTGCAGAGGCTGCCACGAGAAGTTACCATTTTGCCAACAAATATCACAATGTTACCATGCTTATTCCTATAAATCAAGAGAAACGGCAATGCCAGAGACGTGCCCAGAGACAGTCTGGCGTCGTGGAGACATTGGTTACTTGTGCGCTTTGGCTTTCTCATCCACATTTTGGACTCCCTAATCAGGGACCTGACTTAAGTTGAAAAACTGGACCCAGCTGGATGTTTTCCAATTATCCCTTTATTTTCACTGAGCAGCAGGAATCCTAGACTAGGTTTTCTGTATCACATAAACATCTATTGAGATGATTACAAATAAAGCATGAAACTGTCCAAAGCACTCAAACCAATACCTTAAAATAACAGTAATGTAGTGTAGAGCAAGCCCTCCTCCCCAGCTAGATTTCAAATACACAAAATACAAATGGCTCTGACAATTCAAATTACCTTCAGATTTGTCTTCCCCTTACCTCTCTGCAGGACAGAATGGGATGACCAGGGACAGGAACTGAACTCAAGAACTTGAGCTGAATGCCCAAAGATGGGGAGGGAGTGCTACGCCCTTTGGAATTAGGCATTTTGGGAAGGATCATCACAAACATTTGGACCTAATCTCCAACTTGGGAACTGAGGTCTCTGAAAGCATGGAAGTATTTGGATTCCACCATCAGCTTCTCACGTACCCCAGTCAGATTAAGAGTCTGACAATAAATAATCACTACATGCACCCAACATTTTAGCTTTATAGAGCCAAACAGCTATTTGTGGCTGCATTTTGAAACTCAGAACTCAAAAATACTCATATAATAGCTCAGCTGTTTCCACTTGCAGACACATCCAAGGTAAGAAGTAGGCAAGACAGCAGTTGGATGTTAAACATAATGTGGTGTGACCATGCAGAGAGTGAAGGAGAGATCCTGCTCTCCCACTGCTGCCTGTTGCTTTCCTTTCCAACAGAGACAGCAACTGGCAGAAAGTGGGATGAGTCTCTTCAATCTGCTGACCTAGCAGAAAACAAACACACTGAGAGGTAAAAACCCCTCCAAGGACTGCCCTGCCCTTTATCAAAACTGAATGCTGCCCACAGAGTGAGCCCAGGGAGCCCACTCCTGTCAGTTCCACAACCTGCAAACCTGAGGCAAGGGAGAGGGAGGAGATTGACAGCTCCAAAAGAGGAAAGAGACTCCCTTTTGGCATCGGTTCACGGGCAGGGTAAAACCTTCAAACCACGCTCTCACTGAGCAAGTGGCATTCAACACATGTGAGGGAGGAGACAACACTGGGATTTCGGGTCTAGTCAGCAGACACAAGCAGGTTTGCAGAGCAACACGTAACCAGTGAAGGCAGAGATGTGCACATAAAAATCGCAGCACGGGGCTGACAATCTGCGGGATTCCTCCCCACAGCTGTGCCGAGGCACGCTCAGACAGGGGTGCACATTTGGCCTCCCCTCGTACAGCTGTGAGCAGGACGAAGTCCTGCTAAGCACAGAGGAGTGCCAGCTTTCACATCAAATCCCTCCCCACTCCCTGAAATCCTCCCTGTGTCCTTGTAATTTGGAAGGACGAGCACATGTGAGAGAGGCAGGAGGAGCTGCCCACATGCTGTGTGTTCAGTGGTTGGTGCTGAAGGTGTGTGGGACACTTGCATGGGGACAGCAGGCTCGTGCCAGCACGTACCAGACACAGCAGCTCACAGCTGGACAGCTGCACAAACTTCCACCTCGGGCAGTGATCACAGCCTGGGCTGTGCCACATTGTCCTCAAGACACTCAGCTGGGCCCCACTGAAACAATCTTTAATCCACTGCGCTGGTGCTGCTGGCAGGGAGACAGCAAACTGCAGGATTCTCTGCAGCCCTTTATTCATATTCTCCCAGCAAGGTTATCACCCTGGCCTTTCTGCTTTGGGATCCACATCCTCCCAAACATACACAGACCCCTACTCCTACACTACAGCAAGACAAGGACTTACGTGAACAGGTACTCTGAGTCACAGCATGCCCTGCATAAAGAACAGGATTCCCCTGAACTCATTTCTGTGTGAACGACAGCTTCATTTTCAGAAAGCGAAGCTCATTTTGATCCTTCTGAGTAATTCCACTGATTGGAGCCACCAGTAGATTGCTCTGTGGCTCATTGATTAAGCTCAATGTGAATAATTGCATTACTGAAGTAGATTGGCTCAGACACCACTGAAGACAAGTCAGAGCAGCCAGGGGTGGCACCCACCAGCACAAGTGCCACCCTGGCACCCTGACTCTGGCAGGACAGGAGAAGGTGCCTGTGTGGCTGCACAGGGCTGACCTCCAGAAGGTCAGCAGCTTGCCTATCCTTCCCTATGGCTGTATCTCACTCCCGAGTGGAGGGGCCACTCCTGCCGTGGCCCCAGACGTGGATTTAGTATGCATGACAGTGCTCCTGAGGGCAGCGCCCACACGGAGCAATGCTAAACATGCTGACAAAGGCAAGGGAAGTGACCTGGAAACGACAAAGTGAAGCAAGGGAAGGAGCAAAGACGAGGTGGCTGAGGAGAAACGTCTGCACGGTTATTTCTCCAGAGCCCGCTGAGGAGAGGCGACGAGGTTTGTCTGACACAGTTGGTGCAGTGCAGGCACTGCTGGATGTCTCTGCTGTGGGCAGAGCTCTGTAGATTGGCAGCCAGAAGAGTAATCTTGTACCTTTCAGAAGTGGTGGGGGCTACACACAGAAGAAAAAATAGCTACTTTAGTTTTTCATCACGTAGAATATTACGTCGAACAGCAGAGACGCAGTGTCCCGAGCACAGTCCCAGCTTCTGGCAGCAAGCATGGAGCTGCCACACAACTCTGAGCAGCTTAAACTGTAATTCTCAAAGCTGAGGTCCCTTTTTCATAACAAGCAGCAGCAGAAAAATTACTTTTATTATGCAGAAGGAATCATTTGTAAAATCAAAGATGAATTCTAAAAAACTAAAGAGCTACTTTTTATGATAGATGAGGTTTTAAACACTGCATGAAAGAAGAGACTTCCCTTAAATAGGTGCCAGTTAATTAATGAGATTTGGTAAATGAGTGCATTTCCTGCACAACAAACCACAGGCTTCTACTTCCAAAGTACATTATGTTAAATTGGACAAAGGCCCATTATTCTGGAATAAAAGATTGCCCACTGGAGGGTTCACACTAAAGTATTCCAAGAATATCTTCATCCAGGAATACAAGCAGTGTACTTGCAAGCGGAAACCAAGCAATCCTTAAAAATACTAATACCTCCTACAGGAGCTGGTACATTCAAAGATTTAGCATTTAGTAGTAAAAAACCCCACAGCAGCTCGGTCTATTGGTTATACAAAAGCTCAGGAGACAGAGAGATGAGCTGCCTCCTGTGACCAGAAGGCTCTCAGGGCAGGTTTATGCTCTGCAGCAAAGAGCAATGAACTGGCTCCATGCCCTGCACTGCACAGACATCACATCTCCCACGCTGTCTCAGTACCTGGGGAGCACTGCGTACTTTCATGTGAACAGTGACCACAGCGTGAGCTGGTTCGGATGGAGTTAACAGCATTTGTGCAGTGTGTCCACTGCAGGGCATGGACAGGACAGGCCTGGCATCCCCAGTGCTGTGCAGAAATCCACAGTGGACTTGGGCACCAACAAGTGGGCGAGAGCACGGCTTGAGCAAACAGAAGTGGTGGAGACCACAGATGGATACCTGCTGCCAATTCACTCCAGAGTACACAGACACGGCAGCTTTCCATCACAGTCCCCCAGACACCCTAAACCTGCTGAGAGAGGGCAGGGACGTCACTAGCAAGGTCAACAGCAGACAGATCAGTCACAAGGGCAGTGTGGGTTATAAGGTCTCTGCCCAGCTCAACCTGTAACACTCCCAAAGCCACTCCCTCCAAATTCCTCCCAAAAGTTTACCTACAAAAAGCTTTACACCCACAGGGTGCTCAGGCCAGATGAGGGGATGCTCAGCAGTGCTGCACACAGAGGGCTCCACGGCAGGTAAGGCTTTTGGGATGGACAACATCTTGACCACGCTCTCCAGGTGTTCACTCCCCAGGCCCAGTGATCATAACCCTTGGCAGACCATGTGCTACTGATAGAGAAAACCCATTTAAGTTGTTCTATGGAATAATAAGCACCAACCTTGCCTCCTCAGGAACATCTCTGAGCACTCTCACTGCAAACAGTCAAAGTCAACTCACCAGGAGGCCCAGCTCTTGACTTTCATTATGGAAAATTATTCACAGCAGAAGTGTGACTTTAGCAGTGTACAATTTCTTGTCATTATAAATATTTTCATATCATGACTTTCTTTCTCTTATACCTGTGGAGTCTTAGACCACACTGATTTCTTCACCTGTGCAAAGAGGACAGTCTTCAACTTCCTGGAACACAGAGCAAAACTCTCTCAAGGATCCTCTCCAGACTTTTAGAAAGAAGTATTAAGAATATCTTACAGCACTTTCAGTGATTTTTCCCATTTCCCAAAATACATTTCCCTTTCCTACCAGAAGACCCATCTCTGCACACACTCCACCTTCAATATAACCAATATATCGATAAAGAAGTGAATGCCTTGCCATACATCCTTTTACTGCTTTTACCCTGAGTTCTCTCCGTGGCTGTTTGAACTAACTCCATTCTAAAACCTTAACTGTATTTCTGTACCAATGATTTCCAATTCAAAGGCTTTGCTTTGTCAATTACACACATGCATGCACACACCTACATGTGCATCTTCTGTTCATACTTTAAGCAATACTTGAATCCTTTAATATTCTCTTCAAGGCCTTTTACAATTTTCCCCACAATGCTATTTAGACTAGCAACTAACCCCCCCGAAACACCACTGCTACCTAATGCTCTTACAGCAGCACTCAGAGACAGGACAATGTCACAGAAACCCACATTCACCTTCTCACATGCAGGTACGAAGTCCTGGCTTGCCCATAACCATGTTTTTGCTGACTTATCTAGGGATGAAAACCCTTAGACATCCACAACTGTACTTACCCTCCTCTGTTTTGGTGGTTCAGAGCAGGAGTGCTGAGTCACGCCAGCAGAATCATCACTCTTTCTTCAGTGATGTTTGGCACGGCCAGTGCCATCAGTTAACACCAGCAGAATGACCTGGGCTGCACAGCAGCAGCACAGCAGGCAGGGGTGCTCGAGCTGCTGGGACACACCGTGCCCCTGAGCTCCCATGTGCCACCCCCGAAATGGCAGCAGGAAGGAGCACTACTTTCCATTTCCAGGCCTGGTCTCATGCTGCCAACCACCCCGAGGCATGGACGTGGGCAGCAGATTGTCACAGACAGGATACAGCTGAAGTCTGCAAAGGGCTTCTCCTCCCTGCAGCTTGTGCCAAGATAGCTGGGGAAACTCCAGAAGTGGAGACTCAAGCACCCAGACATTGCTCAGAACCTCAATTTACAGTCAGCCTTCCAAGAAACCACTTGTGTATCTATGAAGCCTCCAGGACCAAACTGGTTTTCACCTGTAGGAAACCCAGAGTAGAAACTGTCCCACAAGTTCTGGCTGCCCAGGTATTCCTGCTGATAGCAAATGTTTGATCCAGGTGGATTTTAAATTGAAGTTCACCTGCAGTGTTCTGTTTGGAAAAGCATTTCCTAATTCCTAATTTTGTCTACGGGGTTAAATGCACATTTCTGCTTAAAAATTGACACTTTTCTGATCAAAGGAACCGGAACTTCAATACTACATAAAACACGACAAATCAAAATACACTTTTCCTATTACAAGCATGAAAAAAAAGAGAAACCTTGCTACATAAACATGATAGAACAGACACTCAAGTCGCATACTAAGCATTTTTCAGTGGTTTGGGAAAGAAAAGAAATACAGAATGTGAAGTTAATATTCCTTCAGGAATGAGATTAAAGATATTATTTTACGCCCTACTTGAAACATCATAGTAATTTTCATCTGCACTAATAAAAATAAATCAGCAGCTGATCTTCCATGCATTAAAATTACCATTTCATGCAACAGTCACAATGCTTCTGAGATGCATTTGCCCTTTGGAACTCCTGCCACAAATAGAGATGAATTTAGGGACTGCCGAGTGCACAAATTCATTACATCAATTCTTTGAGGACATTGTCATGTAGAAAATGCAATGTGGGCAGCTAGAGAAAAGCATCCAGAGGAAAGCACCCAGCCCTGAGTAAAGACTTTTGAGAGGAAAATAATTAGAACTGAACAACTGAAAAAAGAAGCAGTCATCTTGCCTGGCACCAGCTGTTGTGTGACCAGCAGAGCCCTGTTTGGAGCGCACTCGACACCCAGACAGGAATTAATGAAATCCCAAGCAGCCCCCCCTGCCTGCAGCTCAGCCTCTCGCAAGGATGCTCATTTGCAGAGAAGGACACAACGTGCTGTTAGACAGGAGAAGTTCAATATTCATTAACCAAAAGAGCTCCCACTTTGTGCTGCTGCTGCCTGCAGGACAAATCCCCCACCCACAGGTTGTATCAATCCCATCGCTCACTGTCCCAGGAGCACTGAGCCCCGAATGCACCAACACTCCCAGCCCTCAGCTGGGGCATCTGCACAGCCGGAGCCCGAAGCTGGGAACCTGCAACCGCTCTTTGAGCAATTCAAACATAAAATGCTGGAAAGACAAAAGGTTTAATCTCAAATTTGCATATAGCAACTTATCCTTGCAATAGTTCACTGCTAAAAAAAGAGCTACATGAAAAGGGAGAATTGAAGCGGGCAGCTGCACGTTGGGAGATTTACTCCAAACCCTCCCAGGAAGCCTACGGAAGCTTGCAAGCACATGCTTTTCTTTTACAATCCAGGACAGTAATACATTCAACTGTGCTAAAGCAGAAGTGTCAGGCACAGAGATTTAAGGAGATAATACAGTGAAGGCTCAGGGACTAGATGAAATCATAAAAAGATGCAGGCAAAAGCTTCTTCTTGCTTGCTTTTTACTGTCAGTTGTCCCTGTTGTATTGGATGCGGACGGCAGAGCACACCCTCAGCAGGAAGGGTGGCTGGGGTGACCTCCTCCTCAACTGCCCACGGCACACTCTTGCAACCCAAATCCAAATTCAGCTTGTCCCTGAGCACCCTTGTTCCTCTGGCTCAAAAAACCAACTCAGGTCACCAATGCAAACATCTGCACTCAGGTGTAGGAGGCACCCGATGTTCAGGGCTTCCATCTGCTCCAGCCGGCACCGTCGGGTGGAAGTTGCTTAAGAGGTTGACCACAGCCTTGGATTCTGCTGTGTCTGCTGAGCTCTGCAGCACGTCTTGGCAAGATGCAGATTATCCCAGAAGCTCAGTAAAGACATGGCTAAGAAATGCCAAGGTATGGTAGAGACCCAACAGCACATAAGCTGTCCAAAAAAAACCCCAAAACAACCACCCTGCTTTCCAGTTTCTGGAAGCCATGCAGGAAAGATCTTCATGGCCATCTGCCTGGTGCCTGTAAGCACCTGGTCCCACAGGTCACACTGGGAAAACCCAGCAAACTGGAAAGCCCCACAGCCATCCTTGCAGCAGCACATGGGCTGAAGCTCCCCCAGCGCTGCTCACAGAGGTTTGTCTCTGCTGGGTGCCTGGAAACGCTCTCTTCAGGACACAGCTTTGCCAAATAGGTTTGTCACTGTCTTCCAAATAACTCACCTGAATGTCTTGCATTTTTCAAGCGGTGCCATGAAACGTGGGGCTGCACACGCCACAAACACTGACATATTTCACTAATGCAATCCAGGAGCAGCATACGGAGAGTATTTATTCAGGCCTTTATTATTCTTTATGAAAGGTAAACGACCCTCTGCGAGACATGGTGACTTGTGTTGACAGCATCTTTTCTTTAGGAAAAAAATACCAATGGGGAGGGTCAGAGGTTTTGCAAATCTAACCCATGGGTACAAATTCCTCCAGTCCTGCTACAGGAAAAAACTCATTCTCTTCTTCCCATGATTTTATTGTCATTCATCTTACAAGCTGGTCTTATTAAACTTGTTACTCAGCACAGTAATTAGTAGAAATAAAAAGATAGATATAAATAAAATTCAGATATTGACTCTAATTAAGTCTTCTTAATTGTTATTTTACTAGTTGGGGTGGAGCAATTTTGCAATGATTTAACAGTTGAGGAACAATTAAGTAGAATGCAGCTTTAATTCCTTCCTGATCTCCTGACAAAAGCCAACACGCATTCAAACTCGCGTGAGAGAAACCAAAACTAATCAGAGCAATGTGACATTAGCAGGTTGTCTCACCAGGAGAAAAGCCAAGCTGGGATGGTACCGAAACCTCAAATCTGTGCACGTGAGCTCTAATAGGTGACAGGGGTAACGCCCTGGGGCAGGAGCAGTGCCAGGTCCATGGGGTATTTGCCTGCCCTCCCGAGGAAGGGCAGAGGCACAGTGTGGCCCAAAGGATGAGCAATGCACGACTCGGGGACCAGTCTGGCTTTTAGGGTGCCAGCATTTAACTCCTGTGCTCTGACACACCACACAGCAGCCGCCGGACAAGTCCCATAATCTCAGTGTGCCTGTTTCTGTCTATCACAGGTGGAAACCAGCCTGTCTCCAACATGGAAGGACGCTTTGATAA
Organism: Platysteira castanea; assembly: GCA_013397175.1. Lineage (NCBI taxonomy): Eukaryota > Metazoa > Chordata > Aves > Passeriformes > Platysteira > Platysteira castanea. The sequence goes on along the minus strand of VYXC01006019.1, from coordinate 3,237,978 downwards.
ATGCAGTAATTATCACCAGACACCCCACCCAGCAAGCAAGAAAATAAAGGCCATTTATTTGTCCCCCTAGTTATAATACTACTACCAAAAATCTCTACAAATCAAGACCCTGGAATCTGATTTAATTAAATCAATGAGAATTACATCATTAATTCATCAGAAAGCTCAACGCTAACAGGAAATTGTTTATATTGACTACAAACTCCTTCCACGGAGCTGCCCGGCTTACCGCCGCTATGGAACAGCCCAGCTGCACCTCTGCCGCTCCATTTGTCATCTCAATGCACCATTTGCTCCTCCGAACACAGATCATCTTACACAAAGCAGTTGTCATGCTTCTTCCAGTCCCTACCATCTCAAGCACTTTACACATTCCCCTCCGCACGTGCTCATAAAAATCACTCGCCGTAAGAGCTTTTAAATGGGGCTTGTCAAAAAACCAAGATGGAAGGTGTGCGGGACAGAACCTCCGGTTTCTTGTGGTCTTTGCTGAAACACTCGAAACCACAGCCTGGTGCAACAGGCTTTTCTTTCCACAACATACCACTGAGGTATTTGGACGCGGCTTGTAGAAGAATCCTGACGGGAGGGGAGGGAGACACAACGATCTCAAAAGGAAACTTCACACATGTAAAAGCCTACAACAAGTAAAACCTGGATACCTGTAACAGAAGCGATCAGGAAGTGATTTAAGACAATTTGGAAACACCGTTTCAGTGGCTGGTTGAACGCCTTTAGAATACAAATATTCAGCAGACTATTTACAGTCCAAGGGGAAAAAAGTTTCCACTTTCCCCAACGCACAGCAGAGCACAGTCTATCCTCAGTGAGGAACATAAATTTTAACAGATTTGAAGAACTCACTGACTTTATCTCAGTTTAACTGATTTCAGGAAACTTAAGCAATACTCAAGACGAGGGCTCTCAATCTCAAAGACACTCAAGACCTGCTATTGTGTAGACAGCAATTGCTGATTTATTGACTGCGAAGTGCTGTGGATCAAGCCTTAGTATTTGCTAATATATCTCCTGGAATTGGCCTTTAATGGCCCAATTCAACTCCAATTAGTGAGAAAGGAACAACGCCCATTTTCTTCAATAGAGTTGGATGAAGTTGTATCAGTTAGCAGCTGATCTGAAAAAATAAAACATTTGGACCAATTAGGCTTACTGCTAAGAATTTAGCACATATTTCATCTGATATGAAAACTTCAAATCTAGGGCTAAACCACAGAAATTATAATACAGTTTCCAGATTAAAAAGAAAGGTGTTGAGAAGTGGAAATCCACCTCTCATTCCCTCGGGTGCAATTCAGAAGTAACCCTGGCGAAATCAGGGCAGCTCCAGGAACATAAATACGAAGTGACAGGGAAATCCAGCCTACTATTCACATCACATATTCCATGGTTCTTTCTATTTCACACTAATACACCAAGTTAAGCTGCTTATTAGATGGGCACATTCTCCTAACCGCAGCCAGGCTTGTATGTTATGCTGGGCTTGCCATCAGTACTGACCGCCCTTTAATCATAATTCTGCTGTCATTTGTGGTTCCACTTCAGAAGATCCTTGCTGTAATACACAAATGGGATCGCTGTTAGCGCTGCTACAGCCCAGGAGAGAGGCATGTGAGTATTGCCACGAGAGGGACTCCTCGTAACCATCCCTATTTATACAACCCTCCTACACATTCTCCTTGTAAAAAACGAGGTTCACTGTCCTGTTAGAATTTAAAAGTTTAATAAAAAGACAATCAGATAAACAGAAATAAAGCAAAGAAATTACGGCCGGGTGCTTTTGGCGCTCAGCCAAGAGCACACCTGAGACCTGAGGTAGTCCCTTTTTATACAGTTTTACTGTTCATTTTTTATGCATATTCAAACTTTTCCAGGAATCTTTTTGCATGGCCACCCCCTGGGTCCGCCTTTTTAGAGCGTGCGCAGTCCTATGGTCTTGTTGTTTTATTTTCTTTTATTTTTGGGCTTGGGCTTTTGATTCTCCGGACCGTGAGGGTTGATAATGGCATTGGGCCCCTTTTATTCCTCAGGTATAGTATTGATAAAGGCTTTGGGCCCCTCTGTCCTTTACGAAGGGTGTTGATAGTCGCTTCGGACCCCTTTTGTTCTTCACACAGAGGGTTGGTAGCCGCTTTGGGCCTCTTTGGTTTTTCACACCGAGTATTGATAGCAGCTCCAGGGCCCCATTCTCTGTCCACTTGGAGGTTATCTCGCCCATTCAAGCAGCACACTTGCCAAACTCTTTGCTAAAGAAAGAAAACTATATCCACACAGCAAAAGCATTTCTAACACTACATAGTATTCATTTTAATGTTTGCGAAAAGCCAACACTACAATATGCATTTATAACATCCTAATAATCTATACTTTCAAATACTTCTGTTGCCCTATGGGTTGTTGTAGCACCTGCTCCTAAGCCCCACAGCACACCCATTAGCAAATAATGACCTTCCTAAAATGACCTAATAACTGCCATAAAGCATAGAAAGGCTGTGGTGCAGAAGGTCTTTTATGGAATGAAAAAAAAACGCCAAAATTTTATTAGTGGAATCACTAATGGCCACATGGTCCTCATGTGATCGATTTACTTTTAGGAAATGCCTGCTATCAGATAATGAAATTATCCCACAAAACAAAAACAACCCCCAAACCAGCACTTTCAAAAAGCACACTGCAGTCTGGCAGCTCATGAATGAAACACTCCGTAGGTGTTTGTGTACATTTATAATTTACTACACCACATTAAGAAATACGACAACTGCAAACGACAAGCTGATGCTCTCCCAGCTGTGTACACTATGCAGTGATACTTTCCACAAGGGCTCAGCCAGCCTCGATTCCAACCTCCCAGTTGGGACACAGACAAAGGGATTCAAATGATCCAGACCAGTTCCAGCAACTGAGTAACGACTGGCAGCAGCTCTGCCTTAATAAAGTTCTGAAGCAATACTCGCTGAAATGCAGTTTAGTGTGCACACATGCCAGGAGCAGAAGCACAAATCCCACCCCTAACGCAGAAGAGCATCACACCTGCTCCAGACCTTGCTTTCATCCTGCATCCCAAACTTGTATAAAATCACTGCTAATCTCACACAGAGGCAGATATCCGTAGCTGGCAGATCGTGTAGGACCAGGGTCAGCCCCTCTGGAGCAAAGCACCAAACTCAGCCAGTCACACACTTAGCTTTCCCAGCTTGGGAAGAAATCTCCAGGTGCAGTTTTCAGCACGTAACTAACCCTCTATGAAACACAGCAAGACAAGCTTTTCTTTATGTCTTCACCAGGAGGAGACTCAATGTAAGTGCACAGAAGTGCCTCACAGGATATTTTCTACAGCATTTTCAATGGATCTTGATCTTTCTACCTGAATTTCTCTACCTGACCCACTGTTTGCAGTTGCAACAGTAACCCTGGTGAATTATTCCATGTTGGGTCATCCTAATGGCTGAATCACAAGTGACCCACGTTAACCGTAACCCCAAACTCCTTTCTGCACACCCGGATAAAGAAACTCTGCAGAGTTTCAGTTCCATGAACAAGTTGACAGATTTTAATGAAGTGATGGAAAAGACTGAAGATCTCAACAGTCATCTTTTCTCTCTGCAGATCCACTGACTACACACAGCATCTTGTCTGTGTTCCAGCCTCAGTACAGCAGAAGTCTCCTGGCAGCAATCCAGGGACAGCCATCGAGCCCTGATGCTTTTTGAGGGCACCTTCTCCAGTCCACAGGGCACAGCAAGGGACTGTCTGAAGACATTCCTTGCCCAGCTTTCATACCCCTGCATGATCCTCATTCCTACACCCTGTCCTGACCTCCAGCCCTGCAGAAAGCATCCGGCCTTTCGACAGCACCGATGTGGAACATCCCAACTTCCTGCACTTGTGGCTTTCTCTTCTATTTGTTTTTAAGCTGTGGAAGGTACGTGGAACGTGATCCCTGAGCCAGGTGACCAGGCTGAACATGGTGTAGGATGTTTCTACACATGCATTGGAACAGCCTACATGTACACATTCAAAATTGCTGTAATCAGGAAATGAGCCATGAAATGTGTAAGCGGCGGCACATTAATAATCTGTTTTATAGCTTAAATTAGAATCTTTGGAATTTCACAGCCAGACACTTTTAAATAGGTCAAAAATGCAGTAATCACACTTAATGATCACACTGTGATGTGCACCGCATCGGAGCTGCGAGTGAGGAAACCTGAGCAGAATGGATATGAACTACTGGCACACTCAAAAAAGCATTTAACAAACCTCAAGAACAAAACACATAACCCAGGCACCAAGTTTTTTATCTTTTGATCCTGCTCTTCAGAATGAGGTGTGAGATTTCATGTGATCACAGACAACAAATGATGTTCTCTGTATTTTCCTTTTAGTTAGCACTGCAGATTAGCACAGGATTTGACCACTTACAAGTAGTGAGAATTTAGAGATGTTAGCAAAGGCTTCCCCATCTGAGAAACACGGATTGCTATCGTCCTGCCCACGCACATGTCACCCCCGGTACACAGACTTAAAACACATTCCCGGGTATCAGCATTTGGGTTTCTTTTAAAGAAAAGAACAAGAATCCACAGATCGATCTCAGTAATCTTTTAGTCTCCAAACCAGGGAAACCCTTCACAGTTCTGCTAAATTTAGGCACATGCTTGCATTCTCTCTACACCAACTTGACTTTAGGTAGAATAAACTTGATGGGAAAATTGAGTAACAAATGAGAATTTCAGCTAAAGACTCAGTCATTGACTAATTAATTCTGTCCTGTCAAGCTACTGAGGCATAACCAAAAAGGTAAACTAGAAAAAAAAAAAAATCAGCTATATTCTGTGAAAACAAAGTCAATGTTTGTCTACTGTGAAAGTACAAAGTCAGCAGGGGAGACTGCTTGGAAGCTTGTAAGAAAGCAGTAGAGAAATGATTTTTTGGTTTCTTTTTTCCTCCAGTCAAACTTGGCTTCTTCTAAAAAACAAAGCCAGGCAAAAGATGAAAGGCCTTCTCTTCTGAAGCCAAAGATGAAGAATACAAAGAATATTAATGACTAACAAGTCTGTCTGTAAATGCCATGAGCTTAGCTGTAGTAGACACTAAAAGGAAGAACAGTACTGCTATTAACTAATAAGTTTCTGATCTAAAGAGCAGTGATGAAGGCTGATTGGGTCATTTATGGAAGGGAACATTAGTTCAGAAGAACACAGGCTCCCTACAGAGGATAAAAGGAAAGATGCCATTACATACATGCAAAAGCTCAGGATGGTTCATTCACCCAGCACATAAAGGTAGTAAATTCCCAATTAGGGCTTGTCTGTCCCTCACATGTTTGTGTGTGCAGGTACAGCAGATGGCTGTCTTGTGGAGAACTTGAGAATGGGTGCAAATTTGTCACCAGCCTTATATTACAAAACTCTGGATATCGATGAACTGCATTTCCTAAAGGAAAAATTCAAAAACCACAGAAGCTTGCCTTTGTCACAGTTTATTGGACCCAGCATAAGCCTGCCTGGCCTCCACAGTTTCCCAGTGTCCTGGCATCTTGCAGTGGTCCAGGAGGGTCTTATGGACCAGGGGCAAGGGAGGGAGGCAGGCTCTGGCCTCTCACCTCTGCACAAGCACAGCGAGATCAGTGCAAAGCGTGTTCTTCCATATTTGAAGATTGCCCATTCTCTTTCAAGAAATTCTTCTAATTTAAGCAAGTGAAACACAATAACACCAGGAAGAAGAAAAAACACCTCGGAGCCAAAAGTGACACCACGCCAACTTCAGATTTGGAAACTGATTCATTTGCCAGCTCATAGGCACACACACCTAGTGTGTCTATATTTATATGCATGGACTCAAGCTCCCTGCTCTGTAGAGGCATTTGGAGTATTTTTAAATCAGCAAGAAATCAAGAATCACTGTACTTAGAGAAGATGGAAAATTTCCTTTTTCTCTAAGCTCATATTAGAGGAATCTTGACGCATCAGCTCTGCCTGTAGCATCCAGCAAGGCTGAGAGCCAGCACGGACACAATTTGCTCTGAGATTCCTTCCCTTAACAGGCCACTGCTCACTCCTGCAGACAGGCTGTATTTTGCATTGCAGCCTGATCCAGCAGATGATATGAGAAGCCTCTGTGTCAGGATGGAAATCTGGGAAGCGTTCTGACAGTGTGAACGATGGCAGTGTTGAAGCCAGTCCTGCCAGGCAGCTGTGCTGCTGCCCCTTCCTGCTGCCTTCCCGGGCTGGGAATTCAAAGCCCCAGGTTCAGCGCCCAGCTTTGAACCCACAGTGGTCTCAGGAGATCACCAAACCCTCTCAGCATCCCCTTATGGAAAAGGGGGATAACAACACGTCTTAGCAGCATCACAAAGGTTTGTTAAAGCTTGTAAGCACTTTGTAGATAAGGAACATCAAGACAGCAGTTAGCAGAGGGATTTGGGGCACAGACAGACATAAATCCAAAGCACTCATATCATATACTCCTTTCAGACAAGCATAGCAGCAGATCAGCTCCCTGCATTTAGTGGTTGTGGGCTCCATCCTCTCAACAGACTGAGCACTCTGCCTTTGATCCAAAAAATGAGTCCATGGAGAATATTCACATGTTTAATGTTAATCATATGCTTAAATTCTCTGAATCTATAAAGAGAGTAAAAGAGAAAAGTGTTCCCCAGCTCCAAAACAAACACAAATTCCCAGAAGTTATATTTAGGACATGAGCAAACATTTGGCCAGCAAAGGAAAAGCCTTCACTATACACCTGCCAAGCTCCTGCATCCCTGAGGAAACCTGCAGGTGGGAAAAGTGTCCAGAGAGAGTTTGCTTAGACAAAACCTTTCTCAAATAACCAACATGGTGATACTTGAAAGAAGCACCCCAGAGCATGTGACCTACTATTCTTACACAGGCAGAGCAGTCCTTGAGCAAGGAAATCAGAAAACAGAATAAATGAAGTTTATTAAGAAATTCACCACACAGATTTGAACTTCTGACTAGGAATTTATGGTTACAAATGAATGTATTCATTTATTAACTGTCTACTGTGACAGAAGAGGTCTTCCTCAGAGGACAGGCACTGCCACCCAGTCCTCACAAATTCCATATGCCATCAGCAGCACCTAGAAAGCATCTTCTCATAACTCTGCATCAGAAGGGAACAATACTGAGCAAAAAGCAATGGATCCCCTTAAAGCCCTGTTCATTTTCAGCACATGCTGCTCTCTCATCCTCACTATCTGAAACATCTACCTCAATTTACATCCTGCTAAACTCCTGGGCTACCTAATGGCTTGAGGCTACCAGTCTGCTAAATCAGCTGGCCACAGTGTCCAGGAGCCTCTGCTCTTGCATCAACCCCACCTTGACCCACGTCACCCTGAGCCTTTCCTGCAGATGGATCAGGTCTGTGGAGCGAGGACACAGCTCCTCTTGTGCAGGTGAGCTCAGCAGAGCAAGAGCAGGGACCTGCAGCATTAGGATGCAGCGAGCTCCACGCAGCCACAGACACTTCTGCAGAGCAGTGCACTTCCAGCTACAAGCACAGCTGCAGCGTGGACACAGCCCCGGCCAGACAAGCATCTGCAGCATAAAAATATAACTGGCTCCCAGAGATGATTTTCCAAACCCTGTTAAACAAGCATGTATAGCAAGAAAAGCCTCAGGCAACCAAAGGGCCACTATGCAGAGCTTCATTGCTGTAGCAGACCCGTAAACATTACCCAGCTTACTCACAGCAACATCACATTTTGCCAGGACTTGAAAAGGACAAATCACTCCCTCACCGGCATAAATTGTCCAAGAAGTTAAACAAGGCTGCTAATTATTTCTACGGGTTTTTAAAGAATCCTTTAAGCTTACTGTTCTCAAATTTGATTGAAAAATGCTATAAATTTTTTCAATTAAATATCATTAGATGAAATTGACTTGATGATATAAAAGAACCATTTTCTTAAGTAGTGGCTTTTTAAGAAGTGTGTTGTATTTTAACAGTGCACAGCACTTTTACCTTAATAAAGCGGAGGGAGCTGTACTAGTCACACCTTACAAAGGGTTAACAAGGTGTTTATCTTCCTTGTTTGGCTGAATTAGAACTACACAAAATGCCCTGACTGAAAGGAGGCAAAACATATCCCTACCTTCACCTGCTGTATACCAAGAAGCATGAGGGGTGGAATTACATTGCTGGGTGAGATTGGAAGAAGTCGAAGGGAAGTAAAGCACCACAAGGAATCCTGGTTATACTTCTCCACCTCCTTTGCAAGACACTTTGCTGTCCCAAGGTTTGTAGACACTACAAAACAACACAAAGTTCACTGCTGATGCAGCTCATCAGCATGACCTGGCAGACCCCATCACTGGGAAACTCTGGAGAGGGCTGAAAGCCCCAGAGGGCACCTCCATGACTTTCTTCCTCACCAGTTTCCTGGAGGAAGAAGCAATGTCTCCTATGATGGGGTAAGCTATAAGGCATAACTCCAAGCATCTCTTACAATAAGCTGAGACCTCTTAGACACCTCTGGTGCCTTTGCTTTGTTCAGCACTTCCATTAATATCGCCCAGGACTTCATTGCCAGGCACTTTCCCCTGGCTAGAGCCTTGACTGTTCCCTTCCTCTACTACTCCTTCGTTGAAGTACATGAAGAGCCAGAGTGTAACAAAGAAATGCCCCATCCTCACTCCTTTACCCGCTCATCCTCCCCGAAACCACAAAGGCAGTCCACTCCTTCTCCCATCCCTAACAAAACAGTGAGATTAAAAGAGTCCTGGGAAACAGAGGGCCAGCAAGGGGCATCTTTCAGCGCTCAGGAGGGCAGACACACCTCCAGGCACGAGGTGCCACTGGCTGTGCCACAGAGCACAGGTATCCCACAGCAAGAGCTGAACCTGGGCAAGGACTGCTGGAATACAGCTTTTCAGCTACACTGGCTTGAGAACAGTAATTAAATTCCAGTCTAATTTCCTTCTGATCTACAGCTCTAACTCCTGAGTGAGTCCCATTAAGCCAATTCCCAACTGTGGTAACACTCTGGATGTTTGCCTTAAATAAGGCACCCAGGAAGCTACTAAAACAATGACAATCTTTTTATCCGGAAAATACCTGCCCAGGAAATTTCTCCCGTAGAATACAAATGTCAGTATTTTAGGTTTCAGTAACATCATATGATGTGCCATCACCACCCTGTTCAACACATGGACAGGGACCATAAAGCCTAGAGAATACAATCAAAGCATAAATGCACTCCTCTGCACTTCTCTTTTTTCCTCATCATCTCCCAGTGTTTCATGCTGTGTCAGAGGGAGCAGTGTCTAGTGTGGGTCCTCAAAGAGCCACCAAAACACCCAACGCTATGCGATGTCATCTAGGAATACCCTGGGTATTAAAGGCACCACGGACTGAGGAGGTCTGTGCAGCTGCTCCCCTGTCCTGGTAATTGGGTACTGCGGACACGCTCACGCCATAAGCACATCTTTGACATAACACAGCATGACAATTTTTTCAGAGTCACAGAAATGCAGAGCATACAAATAAACCTGAATGCTGAAACCATTTCATTGTTCATAAGAATATGCACACTGCACCTGTTACGACCAAGGGCACTGTCTGCGCCTTGGAGCTGATTATTTCAGCCTCTAACAAGCCTGTCTGTCTTCGAGGAGTGTTCAACTCCAGGAGTTAATAAAGCACAACAAAATTATTTTACAAAAAGAAATCATTAGCGAATATACAGAGAGAGATCTTTAAATGCAAGGTAAAGAAAACAGTCCTCAAACTGACATTTTCCCCTCAGCTTCTCACAACCGCTGAGTCAATTTTAATCAAATTCAACTGAAACAAAATAACTCCAAAATTGATATTGGTAAAGTCCTACCGTGAAACAAATGTTCGGGAGCCGAACTGCAACGCCAGCCCGGGACTCCCGACAGAGGGGAAGGCAGGACGCTGGCGCGGCACGAGCGGGGAGCGCTCCCCCAAACCCCGTCCCGGCGGGAGGGAGCAGCCGGCGGCGGCGGCGCTCCCGCAGCCCCGAGGGGAGCCGGAGCCGCCGCAGGGAGCAGGTG
>VYXC01006019.1:3200605-3227782 GCA_013397175.1 Platysteira castanea | reverse complement strand
GCCGTGCGCGGAGCGGGGGGCCAGGAGCGGCTGGAAGCGCCTGTGCTTAACGTGGCCGGGCGCGAATCCGCCCCGCGAGGGCTTTTAATGAAGTACAGATGTTCCCTAATATAATTATATCGTCCTCTCCCCGATAATTGGCTTTGGCAGCCGCGCTGATCGAATCCCCCCGCGCGGCTGCCGTGCGCTCCCCCCGCCGGCACCGCAGAGCCGGGGCCGCCCCCAACACCGCGCCCGGGCACTGCCCTGGGGACCCCCGGCTGCGGGAGGACCCCGCATGTCCAGGCCCTCCCGAGGAGCCGCCTTCAGAGCCCTGCGATTTCAATGGAAGCTTTTGGTTCACAGGTGAAGAAGAGGCTTATTTACTCATTTTTAGAAGTGCATGTCCTTAGAGAGCATGGGCTTGCTTTCTAACTGGGCTGCCCGTAGCCAGGGAGGATGAAACACCGCGGTTGTAGGAGTGAAAGGTTATTGCACACACGGGGGAAGGACCTTGTTATTGAACAGGAGCACAGCAGCAGAGGATGTCCTGGCCGGCTGAGCAGGACCAGCATCACCCCTGTGTAGCTCCCTCGCTGTACCTGTGGTCTCAACGGGCCAGGTGAGCTGCAGATGGTTAAAACACCCAGTTCTTCCCAGCTTGGTTTGTTTTTAGGGAAATTGCCAATGAGGACACGCTAATACAAGCCAGTTGTGTGGGCGTTTTATGCATCTATGTGGGGAAAATGGATTAAGCCCACAAATTCATCTTGCAGAGGACAAGCAGCCAACACAAGGTAATGATTTCTAGTCACTACAGGCCCCAGACCACACTGCTTTCACCCAATGACTCAAAGCTGAAACCCAGCCATGCCATTTCTGCTGACACCTGGACACTATGAGGTGTGTAAATACTTCAGATAAGCAGGATTAGGGAATTCTTTTAGCCCAGGGTTGTAGAGGGGAGCCGCAGAGAGCTGACACATCTGTACCTCTCTCATGTCAGCTCGGGCAGTGTCTAAGGGGATGGGCAGTCCTGCTTGTTAACACAAAGTGCAGGCTGGAAGTCAGCTCCCCCATCCCCAAAAGAGAACTTGTCCTGCCCACTCCTCTTGCCCAAACCAGGGTCTTAACCACCAGCTGTTATCAATTTAAGTGAAGGCAAGCGACTACAGTTCTTTCAAGCAATTACCAACTTCTCAGCACAAGCCCACAACAATAGTCACGCTCCCATTTTATAATTACCAGTGGTACCAAGGTGGCAGCTGTGAACTGAGAATCATTTTGTACCTATGGAAGGGGTAAAGGATGTGGCTCTGCCCAGAGACTGGAGCTACATCAGCATTAATCTTGGTCCCAGCATGAGGAGCTCTGCCTTTGCCTCAGCAGGAACAGTAGAATGCTCCTTGTTTTCACACCTGTGCTCTTCAGATTTCTGAGGGACCAAAGCAGACAGAGGATTTCACAAGGTGGGCAGGGCATGGAGCATCCTTGGTTTGCCTTCAGCTGGACCTCTTTGGGGTTTTGTTCACCCTCTAATACCCCCGTGGCTGCTCAGAAGACAGAGAATCCAACACAATCGCATAGATATAAGTAATGCTATGTCTTCCAGCCACTATTTTTCATGTCTGCTTTTTGTTCTTGATTCAGTTCTGATCCCCAGAGGTGAAGGCATGGGGAAGGTGTAGTGCCAAAGGCAGCTGTGTGTATTCCCTGAGCGCAGATGCCTCTGCAGTGGGTGTCTTAGGAGGCAGGATGGGGATAAAGAAACTAAGACTATCTTTTCCTCCAGTTTCACTTCAGCCATAGTAGAATGTTTTCTTAGAAAGATATAGATATAAAAGAGGTGAGGGAAGGACAAAAGCAATACAATCTGGAACAACATGACTTGAAACAGGACAAGCAACCTGATAGACTGACTCTGCAATTTCTCTTTCAAGCTCTTTTCTTTAAATGTTAATTTTTTTGTTTTAAAAACCAGCCCATTATAATTACAGGCTCTCACTTAGACTTCCCAATCTTCCATTAAAACCAACACAGAAGTTACTTCAGAGAGCTACCTAGTTTAACTAACCCTAGATTAGCTTTCCCTCAAGGGCAGATGCAGGGGAACATTCACCTTAAATGGGGGAGTTCTCCAGCTTGTGAGCTCCCAGTGAAGGTACAAGCAGACTCTCACACTTACCTTATTGGCAGCATCCTTGCTTTTCTTATGCTTCATGGGCTGACCTCTCAGCAGGAGCCTTCTGCTCCCCCCAGTTCTACAGGTAAGGACTTGTCAGCTCTCTCACTGGCTGAGTTTCTCTGCAGTCTTTCCAGGAGTTAAGCTGATAAGTGTGCGGTTTCCAAGGATCAACTCTGTCAGAGAGGAGGAGCAGTGGACCTACTCCTCTCTGACCTCTCCTATATTTCCTGTCCTCCACCCATTATTAAAGGTAGATGGTTCAGAGCTGGCTCCAGCTTGTTACTTGGATATTCCAGGGTAATCTTCTTCAGGCTTTGCCCTTGTCAGTGTGCTTTTTGTTTCTGCAAATAGGTAGGTGTTGTTTCCTGAAAGCATTGTACTTGAATTTTCCTGGAAGCAGAAAACAGGGAAACTTACTGTAAAATTCAACCGGTAACAAGTCAAACATTGATTCTGTTCTTTATTTCATCCCATTTTTAGAATAAATGCTTTCTTAACAGAAACAAGGCAATGTAACTGTTTGATCCTGAACAAATAAGAACAATGCCTTTCCCCCCTTGGTACAAGGCACCTGTCCAACATTTTATTAACTTTGCTAATTGCATTAAGCATCCTGCAGTGCTGAACAGTCATCAGGTGCTAACTCCCAGATCACTATAGTTGAGCTGGCTGTCAAATGAGAAAAAAAAAAAAAGACATTTTAGACCAGAGTAGTAACCAAATAATCATACAGCTCTGAATTCTGCTCAGCTCCTAGCACTGATCATATTTTATGAACTGTTGGAAGATGGTGTTAGGACTCACACGATAAATATGAGCTGTATGGATGCAAGTGAGATTGATTAACAGATCTCACATGTTCAGACTTTTCTACAAACAAGAAAAATTAGGTTTCACTATGTGAATATTTAATGCAGATTTTTACGCAGATAATTTGTACCTGCTCTTTCATTTTGTTACCTGTAGTAATACATGTGAACATAATAATAATCTAAATTTACATACACAAATTACTGGAAGGTCTGTATCTGGCACACTGGGGAATAATTTCTGGCTGGAAACATTAGCAGTGTGATAACTATTTAGACAACTATATGAAATGAAATAAGCACTTGTCAAAGGAAAAATGCATTGTTATGAAAACTGGAATTGGTGTAGTCTCAAATAAAAATGGAGCCTGTGAAAACGAGTTAAGCAGAAATTCCCTCCTGCCACTCCCCTGCCTTATTGCTTTTTCTGTTTCTTTCCTCCTTTTCCTGGGGTGAAATCCTGCAGAGCAGAGAGCTGGGGAGGCAGAAGCAGCCATACCATCCTGAAGATGTGGAAAAGCAGTAAATCCTGGCTCACAGCAGAGGGTTGGCAGGATCCCTCAGCCCAGGCTGGTGGCTCTGCCTGCAGGGATCTAACACGTCTGTGCCAGGGGGGGCCCGTCCAGGCTATGTGTGCTCCACACACACAGGGACACTCACAGAACGTTTGACATGGGAAATGTTGGCCTTTAATTTTGGTCCTGATAGTAGTCAAGACCTGAGCTCTGTTCAAGAACTAACAGGAGAAGCAGCAAGGTTAGAGGGGACAGACAGTCCTGCAGCCAGTCAGGCAGTGGTTTCCAGCTGATTTGCCTCCATTTTTAAGAAGCACAAGGGCATTTCAACCATAGTTTTGTGAAAGTAATATTATTTCTGCCTTTCCTTATTTGTTCACCAGGAAACCCATTCCACAGCCAACCAGAACAAAACTGTGTGGAAGGAAGCAGGGAAAAAAAAAAAGAGAAAAGAAAGAAAAAGCCAGTCTAGCTACTGCTAATAATATTAATTTTTATATGTTGTTTATAATTAGCGTTTTTAGGCATTCATTTTCTTTCTTCAATAAAGACCACATCTCTCCAGGACCCAGGCCATGTCCATTGTTTTTATGACAGGCAGTAGAGATAGGTACCAATTACTTGGCTCTTATTTAGTGAGTACTCCAAAGTACTTTGATGCAGCAGCATTGTAAATTCTCTGTAGCAGCTAATTGTCTAATTTTAATTCATTTTTAATGAGACACCTGGGAGACTGAAGAAACATCACAAAACCACAAAAATCCCAGAATACTTTTGAATTGGTCTCCCCATCTCTCCTTATTTCTGCCTTCCTCCAAAAGGACTTTTTGGTACTAGCACATGAAGGTGCAGCTTCGCCCAGCTGTGTGACAGCATCGTTCCCTGTCACATCATAACCTTCTCCCACAGGCAAGGCAGGATGGTGGTAGAATCTGTAAAACACCATGGAAGGAATCCAGAGAGAAGTGTCTGGTCTTCAGATGTTCTATATCTTCATCACTTCTGTCTCTCTAGACAGCTGAGCCACATTTCCTCTGTTGCCAGCAGGCTGCAGAAGGAAGGGCAAGGGCTATCGCTCATCATCATTTGACATGCAGATGTGACTCTCAGATAGAGAGAAAAAAAGGTGGCAAAGGGGTATATTTTCTTCATCAGCAGCTGATTCATTCCATACTTTTTTGTGAAAGGAAAATGTGTCCTCTGACAGTCACCAGCATGATTTCCTCAGTTAAGAAAGATACAGACCTTGGTTCTCACTCACATGGCTCAGTGTTACACTCTGTGCTAACTTCAACATCCAGATTTTATTGACTCAACAGGGGAATTAATTCCAGTGAGACAGAACTGCCCAAAACTCTATCAGCAGTTTGGCTTCAGCAAGTCCCTGTCACAGCATCCCTGGTCTCAGGTGCTGTGGTGGCTGGAGGGGGAAGGAGCACACTCCAAGGCATCCCTTGACCAAATCACACGAGGAGCTCCTAGGTCAAAACCAGCACTGCAAGTAAAGAAAGAGCACTGGACATTGGGAAATGTGTGTGGCATGTTCTCACTTTAATTAGAAAGGTACCTGTGGTGGCAGATTGACAATGTTTCCACTGAGGGATTTATTATAAATAGAAAGGCACACCCAGTGAGCTGTGTGGTTTCACTGAGACATTCCCCTCTCAATTTTGGTAAATAGCAGTGCTCTTTTGTTAGTATTGTGATAATTTTTACCAGGTGAGGCCCATCAGCAGCCACAGGGCGGTGTGGCTGTCCCCAGCCACCACAGTAGTTACCATCCCTGGAGCAGTGTCCCCACGTGCCCCCAGGGTCAAAGTCTGGAGCACTTCGTGGTGACACAGCCTTATCCCTGCCCCACATTTTACCTGACATTCCTTGTCTGTAGCTCTGTCACCTTAGCGAGGACCTGGCGAGTGGTCAGGGCTATGGGAAAGCCCACAAGCTTCAGCAGCAGCTGCAAAGCAGCAGTGGGTGCCGATTCTGTGGCTGAGGTCTCCCAGCCAGCACAGCCAGCAGATGTACCTCTCTGGTTAGTGCTGGCCCGTCCAGATGCCGTAGCCTGCAGTCACTAACTGGTTTCAGCAGGGGAGAACTCCGGTCCAAGCTCGGGGTTTTTTGATGTTTAACAGTATAATGACATTTAATACTATTAGTATGCCAAAAACCTGGCTGCTTCTTTTGTCTAAATTTTAGCTGCTTTAATGCATGCAGGAGCCTTGCCCATTCGGAGAACTGAGACAAGGGCCTTGTTGACTCCAGCAGAAGAGCTCTCGAGCCCGTGGTACGGCCATGGTGAGTGCCCAGCACAAACACTCAAGGGTTTCATCCTCCTCAGCTGCAAAACTCCCCTTCAATTTTGCTGCTTCTGGGAACTGACTAAGGGTAAGGTGGGCTGCCCCCTTGCACAGAAGGGTGCCAAGCTGCTGAGTTTGTTTGCAGCAAGGGAGTGGGGGTCATGTTGTGACCATACGGTCAGGGAGAGCACCACATCTGGGAATGAGCATTCATGTATTGAATCTACTATTACAGAAAACAAAATCCGAAAATCCCATAGCATTTAAGAACTCTTTGTTGATGAAGATTATTTTGATAAGAACTCCAGGAAACTTTCATTCCCACTGAAAACCCATTTTCAGGCTATTTTTGTCTACTGTATTTCATCTCCTTTTCTAAGATGGAATTTTTTTCACCACACATGAGATGCCAATTTCTTTTCAAACTTGGACAATGGTGCAGTTGAAGAGGGTGACAACAACAAGCTGCTTCTCAAACTGTCACACAAAAGACTTCAGTCAGGATATTTACAATAAATACAGGCACTGAGTGTGAGGGCTCCCGTTTCCTGGCAGTGTTGCTTTGCACAGTTTTTTCTCTGGAAGGAATCTATTACATCAGTGGCCTCGGGAATGTATACTGAGATGGTTTAATCAGAGTTGAAAATCACAGCACAGAAAGTTTCTGTGTTCTGAGTTTCAGTTCTCCTGGCTGGACATAACATCCCCAATTTGGGAGCTGCTGAGAAATGTCACTGATATCACACAGTCTTTTTAATGGCCCTGATTCAGCAGAGCACTGAAGCACATGCTAAACTTCAATTTCTTCAATTAGACTTAAGTACATGGTTAGGGCTGAGGATATGCCACAATACCCACAGAGATCACAGTGCTGTTCAGCAGGTAATTTGTTTTGGCCAGTGAATCCCTCTGTAGATAAAGGTTTTGTCAACTTCCCCATGCTCCTGTTTGTTGCTTGGATCTCCCAGTTGCCTTTATCCTTACAGTGCCAGGCAGTCTTTCAGGACACACCACTTCCTCCTCATTATATATTTGTACAACAATAAGTACAAAGAGGGCTGTCGTTTCTATAGCTCTCATAACATCAATAATTACAACAGGAATGGATTTAAGCATGGGCTTTATTGTCCTCCTAAATGGAGGTTTATATTTAGAGGCCTTATCTTTCTTGTGTTTTCCTCCACGTGTGAAATGGGTCTTTACTCAACCCAGCTTGATTTAGATCCCCACGAGACAAAGTGTCTGTGGGTGGAATGACATCTATTTGAAGGGAACAATATTAAGTGAGGAGTAGAGATTAAAAGGTCTGGAAAACTTCTAAGACTTCAGCTGACGTATTGAGTAATGCCAAGGCTGTGGCCAAGTTCCTATGTGGCTTGGAAGCTATGGAAATGCAGAATGTTTCTGCAGTAAGTTAATCTACTGATAAGAACCTAAAGCAGAGTTAATTATAGAGCAGGTTCAAGGGAAAGCTCGGCTGAGCCTACAGAGTTATTGCATCAGTGACACAGCCTGAGGTTTGGAAAGGAGCACAGAACACAGGCAGGTGGCCTGGGAGAGATGGGCCCAGGCCCACTCTGCTGCAGCTGTGTCAGACTGATCGTCAGCAGGAGCAGACCCAGGCGGGAAATTATCAGAGTTCCGAAGAGTGCTGGAATCAGCTGCCTAATTGCATGAGAGTCGTGAGGGAATGACAAAGGTGGATCTAACTCATCATCCAGGGGCAAGTTCTAACACTCCTGGACAAACATTTTGCTGAAGGGTCTTTCTTAGCTATCAGGTTTTTATCTGAATTCTATCGACTGCATTCCTAGGAGGAGGAAAAAAGCCTGCAAGGGCAAACCCTCACCCAGAGAATAGTATGTGTTTGATTGACAGTCATGTACTTTTTGTTTGAAATTAGATTTTTCAAAGGAGTAGGGTCAAGGGCTTTTTCTTGCAGAAGATCAAAGGTTACATCCTTTGCTCATCTAAACCAACTTGGCTTCAGTGACTCCTTTGTTGATTTGTAGCAGCTGAGTGTCTCTACCAAAAATACAGCCCAGACATGAAATCAGCAGCACACCCATGCCTGCTTTCCAACTATGAAATAAAACATGATTCATACCCCAAGCACAGAAGTGGAATGCAAAAAGAAAACAGAACACAAGGTGAAAAGTAATTATAATCTCTTAATTGCAGATTAAAAGCAAGTATAACACCAAAAATTGTTCATGAGATTCTTTCCTTTAAAAACCTGTAAAACATGAAGGCAACCTCTTTACTGAATCCTGGGTTTTGGCAGAAAAAGAAATACTGTTGTAGGAATTATTGGAGCATACATCAGATTAAAGTCTTCAAAAAATGCACTGTAAATGTAAGAGGTATTAAGCTAGGCTGAAATATATAGATCATATTTAAGCTGAAAGGAGGTAAATAATCCATTGCTATAATATGATTGCCATTGGCAGAAAATAAAATAATGTGGAATTATGATAAATAGTGCAGCCAGTAATGGAAGCTATGCCAGCATTCCCAAAGGAGGCACCACCCACAAGTGGCAAGTAAAGAAAGTAGTAAAGTAAATAAAGTAGTGGCCAGACTGGAAGTACAAAACCTATTTCATAAACCACAGGTTTGAATGTGGAGAGAGTTCTGTTCTGATGGCTGAAATCACAGACAGAGTAGCAGTGTGGTAGCAGAACTTTATCTAGGTTGACATTCTGATTTGTTACCATTTTACCCTGCTGCGTGGCAGGCAGGGGCCTGAAGGGGTGTGTGTGCACTGGGGCACAGACTGCTCTCCATTTCAGCCCAGCCTGGAAAGGGACAGTTTGCTTCAATTAATTTTAACTGGTTCAAATTATGTAAACATTGATTTTCACACTTACAGGTTGAGTAAGTAGATACTGTCAAAAGAAAAATTAAAAGAAAAATATGTGCATAAGAGTAGAAAGGGCTGAGCAGCAGAAAGGAGAAGAAAACTCTCTGAAGAGCTTTGTGACAGCAGCCACCTTCACCAGGTATTGCCTCATATTAGTATTTTCTCAGTGAGAACAGAAAATGATTTTGATTTTTGCCACAGAAGACATTTAGGCTCGAGGTCTGTGATGGATTCTGCGAGACTTGAGAACCAGCAGAATAGTACTGTGTGTGTCCAATATCATAAAACACAATTTATTTGCTTTTTCCATCAGAACACACTATGTTCCTGTGGGGGCATAATTTTAGAGCTCAACTCTCATGCTGGCTCTGAAAGCTTCTATTAAGACAGAAATCTCCCAGATAATAGAAAACTGTCTCAGGCCCATTCTCTTGCACATCAGGCTCTGTCTGTCCATTCGGGAGTTTATAGCAAGCTCATCTTTGCAATAATAGAGAGACTTAAAAAAGGTCTTAAAAGGCCAATGATTTCCAACAGCATCCCTGTTTCCTTCCTCTACTGTTGTCTCATTTTCCTCCCTCGCTCTGACAATCTGTTATCAGTACAGGTAAAGAGAGAGATCTTGCACTGGGTTTGGAGGGTGGCAGGATTGTCCAGTGGGGAGGCTAAACTCAGTCCTGAGCAAAGCCCACTCTGCCACCAAAGCTGAAATCCCCCAGGAGCACCATTCTGTGCCTCCACATCTCCCCAGCTGCAGCTAGGCCTTCCCCAGAGGGGAACCTACTCCTGCTTTTCCCAGAGGAGGGGATCGCAGACCCTGGGCTCTTTTACAGAAAGCTGAATAAATGAAAGAGAAAAGAGGAACACAGCAGGCAGCTGCATTTCATTACTTTTTGATTTAGTCATCCAGAGTTACAAAGTGATAGTAAACACTGTTATCTCTGTGTTCTGGGTGGGTGTGAAATATAGCTTTAAGGACACGCTCAAAGCTGTTATTGGCTCACTTTGTGCTGTAGACTTTTCCAATAGAGCTGAATTAACTTCTCAGTACTGTATCACAGAAGGAGACTGGGTTTATTTAGTAGCTAAAAATGCTGGCCCAAACAGGTGGCAACATTGCTTTTCATCAGCCAGTGGAGAGGAAAAATACAGCCCTGTTTTTTAGTCTATTTGTTTTAACATTTTTCATACCCAGCATTCAATTAGTCAGCAAGGTTAATCTTTAGCCAGAGCTCGGTGCCAGGACTGTGTTTCTTTCCTCCTTTCTGCTGGAGTTCCTTGTGCACGGAGCCTTGAGTTTGTGCATCCATAAAGGCAGGGACTGACCTGGGAAAAATGCAAAGCTGTGCCCTTGCCCCCCAGATTGTCCCTGAGTAGGTGACAAGGCTGCATTAGCACGTCCCCTCTGTCCCTGAGTTCCCTGCTGACCTGACCCTAGTCCAAAACAACAGCGGCCCCAGCCAAACCACCAATGATGTTATATTTGCTCTTAAATATCAAGCTGAGGAATTTGCTCCAGTCATGTCACTTCCTGTGCTGAAATCGAATTTCAGCAGCCTCACTGTCTGCACCAGTCAGAACTGGCTCTTGGTGCAGTTCTGAGTGGGTTTATTGCAGCTCAGAGCTGTTGGGAGAGGCAGAGCAGAGACACTCCAGGAAAAAAAATAGTAATAAACAGCAGTCAAACTTCACACATGAACTCTTTTTTTTTTTTTTTTTTTTTTTTTTTTTTTTTTTTTTCCCTGAAAAAGCCTCAGAAGAATGACTCCAGATTGTGAACTTCAGATCTCTTCCCAGCAGAGTTCCTTTATCTTGCCCCAGTCTGAAACGCAGGCGTGAGAGCACAGGACAGCTGAGATGGGATCGCTCCTTTTCCTTTTGTTATGCGGAAGTTATGGGAAGACTGAGCCAGGACAGATGATTTGTCTGTGCATTAGTCAGCCAAGGAACTCTACTCTTGCAAAACAAAACCACCAACAACAATAATTCAGGCTCTCCAAGGAACATGTCAGGGAATGTAAAGGCTGGAGGCCGAAAGACAAGCTGGGAGGAGAGGGAATACTTTCCTCCCTTTGACATGAGCAAAACATTCACATCACTCACCCCAGAGGGCACCGTGTCCAGGTCCATCCGAAACCTCTGAGCAAGGCTGCACGGGGCAGGACAGCAGGGCTAAAACACCTCCGGTTAGAGCCAACCCAGCAGCTGGAAAGCTCCTGTTGGGGAGCCAGCTCAACTAAAATTAGGTGAGATAACACCACCACTCTTGATTGCACTGTATGAGCCTGTGCCTTCTGTGCCTCAGAAATGCATTTGGGAGTTTATCTTCCTTGATATTTCAGAAAAATAAGATCTGCACGACATTGTTGTTTACATACAGACACAAAACATTAAGCAATGGTAGAAGATTTTAAAAAGCTCTTTACAAGAATTTTTTATAGGTCCTCTAGGCAAGGGGGATAACCGGACTATGAAATAACCAGTCAATACAAACAGATACAGAGAGGCCAAAATCCTAGAAATGGATTTTTATCAGTCCAGGCAAACTAGAAAACACCGTCAGGGAAAATTAGATTGGAAGTCTTTGGTTTTGGTGCTGAATTGTGCTTTTAGAGCTGAAGCATATCCAATAGGGAATTAAGTTGTACAAAATTTAATCAAGCAATACAGGACTGAAGTTGGACAGAAGGGGCAGAACAAAGCACAGACTAGAGGAATTTTAAAGGGAAAGTGTACAAATGGATAAAAACAACCCTCTCTGAAAGGTAGGCAGGCAAGACAGTTTTCCAAAGGACATTATCCTGCGATTAATCTAGACATGATGTTATTTATTCCCAACAACATCCAAAACTTTCATCTGCATTATTTACAAAGTCCACAGCTATTTGGTAAACAGGACTTAAGAAGTGTCAGCTGTAAGGGGCTCCTGCTTTGAAGACAAATAGACAAGCAGACAAAGAGTCAAGGAAGGGCTCCAGTGTTTCAGCTGCGTGGCCGAGAGCCACTTCTTTGTAGCATATGGCGCACACTAACAGGTTTATTTTCCCCGAGGAGGATGTATAAACTGTCTGCAACTGCTCTTCACACTTGTCACTCTAAGTCAGATAATTTTTCCAAGGCATCCTGCTGAAACAGCCCCCCAGCTGAAGCTGAACAAAGAATTTGTGGACGCCTTGCAGGTTGTTCGGGGAGCAAAGGGCTAAGGCTGCCCAACCAGAGTGTGATAAAGCATATGGGGAAGTGTGTCAGGGACGCCGACAAAGCCGGGCGGATGAGATGCGAAATGAGAGCAATTAAATGAGGAGGGGCAGGGCTGGAGGGGGGCACTGCTGGGAAGCGGAGTTAAATTCGGGTCAGGGAAGAGAAGCAGCAAGTGGCAGCATGTCTCTGCAGCTGTCCCAGCCCCGCTGCCGGCCCAGCCCCGCCAGGTCCCGCCTGCGCCGGCAGCCCCTGGGCTCTGTCCCTGCACCAGGCAGCGCCGGTGGGTGCGAGGGCTGCCCGGCACCTGCTGCCAGCCCCACCGAGCTGCAGCCTGCCCCGAGGCCCATTACACACCGTGATTAATATGCGGAGACCAAAGTGACTGGCAAAGATAATTACACAGCGAGTCAATTGGCTGGCAAAGTTAATTATGCAGGGAGTCAAATGAGTGGCAAACCAAGTGACTGAGGCAGAATAAAGAAACATTTGGCAGTGACAAATGGCAAAACAAGTTACTCAGATAGGGGGTCAGGCGGGCTGGACACTGGATGCGTTCTCGGGCAGCAGAAGCTGGCTCGGTGTCAGCGTGTGTCGCTGCCTGGCTCCGCTCCCGGGCAGGGCGGGGGCGGCGCAGCCCCGGCTCCAGCGGGACTCGCGCCTCCGCAGCCCCCGCTCCATCACCCCGTAACCCCGAGGCACGGAACTTCCTCCGCCTCGGGACCGAGCGCTGTCCCCATTGCGCCACACGAGGAAGTGTTTTGCATTCTCTCCAGCCAAATATTAAGCAGACGTATCGACCTGGAAAGCAAAGATATTAACTAACCCGGGAGCGAGCTGTGTGCGCGTTCCCGGGGCCAGCAGCAGGAATGCCCTTCCAGTCGGGAGCTACAGGGAATGTAAACGCTCTCCTTCTGCCATTACCAGTCCACAGCCGGAAAACCCCACTGACTGAGACAGAGACAGACTGACAAAACACATTTCATCTGGAAACCAGCTAGATCTACTTTTCCTGACCGTGAGCAATGGTGTATTTTTCAAGGACTTAGTGAAAGAAGATGGCGCGGAGCTTTTGAGATCCCTTGGGAAATGTTACATACTTTATTTCCATATCTATTATAAAAATAGTAAGAGTCCTGAAGTGATCTGTAAAGGGCTGAAGGGAAGAGGGTGACTGAGTTCTTTTTATTCCTCTCAAGGTATAACCAAACCCAGAAGTGCTGAGATTCTCAAGTGTTTGGCTCTGTTTCTTGCTTTCTTCTACAACAGATAACTTACATGAACGTTACATGAATTACCCAAAAGTTATGTTATGCCTAGAAATGACTGAAATAAAGTTAAGCAATTGAAAGAAAGAGAATATTTAATAATCTGCAATAGCATTTACTTCATTCTGCTGGCCAGTTGACACGGTTGGGTCTGAGACCACAAATGCTGGGGAAGCTGAGGTATTTATAATGCGAATTTACACATAGGTTCTCCCGTAAAATAAAAGAATTTAAAGTCAACTTTTGTTAATTGCCTACAAAAACAGTTTTCCCAAACTATGTCTAGTGTTTGCCAGATAAATTCTGTTTTTACATGCAGCACTTTCATTTCTGACTTGAGCATTTTATTTGAAAGCAATGTATTTCTTCTGAGTCATGCTACTATAATCATGAGGAAAAAAGGGAAACGAAAGGAAGGAAAGGCAACTCCAAAACACCAGGCAGTTTAAAACAAAGAAGAACAAATAACAACAGCAGAGAATCAGTGTGGTACATGAAAAATAAGTCCTTTCTAGGTCACGCTTAAATTTGCATTAATGGCCTTCTTGTCAAATTATCTCAGGGGAACTTCGGATTAGCATGCAAAAGAAGCATGATACAAACTAGAGTAGTAATACTTGTTTTATTTACCAGCCCATTTTTTCCAAAGGAACTAAATATGAGAATTTTAAGGTATCTGACTTTCGTCTTTTAAAAAGGAAGCACAGTCAGGAAGAGGTCACTGTAATTAGCAGCTAGTCAAATAACATATAATTCCTCTCTGTATTTACTCAGCAGTGTGTACTTTAATCATGGCAAATATTAAACTGACCCTAGCCACCTCCTTCTATAGACTGGCTCAGGAGCCCATTTGTTCAGTTCTTGGATAAGCTTTTGAGAAAATAAATGTTACCAAGTGCATTTAAAAGTAAACACAAGGTATTCCCAAATCTGCATTTGAGAACTTATTTGATAAGTAAGATAGAGAGTGGAGGAAAAAAAAGAAAAAAAAGGGGCCATTAAGCATTTAATCTGCCAGTCCAATGCGTAATAGAGGTGAGGTGGTCACCGAGGGGTTGTTGCTGTTGTTTGGGAGGAGCAGGGCAGTCTATCGGCAGGATTTGGGAATCAGTGGAGATCCTGGCTTTTAGCATTGTCTGATGTGCCAGTGAACAGTGAGTAACCCCAAATTCCTGCTGCTTCAGCAGATCGTGTGGGACACTCATCCTGTCGGGGTTTTGGTTCACACACTCTATCAGCACTCGGTGAGACCCTTGGCCCTCACTGTCCTCCCTTATCAGCTGCTGTACAGGAGGCATTCACTGAGGATGTTCCACATCTCCAGCACTGGCAGGAGGTGGAATCTGGAGGTGGTTTCACGCTGCAGCCTTGTCCGGGGGGGGGTTAGGATACCACACATCTACTCAGCTTGTATTTAGCAAATGTGTTAAGGTTTGTTACAAAACCAACCTACTGCTTGCACAAAAGCAGCCTGGAGATAACAAACGCGCTTCTGCACCCAGCTCCAGAGGGGTGTGAGCACACGGACATAAAGGCTGTCTGACCTCCAAAGGGAGTATCACTCATGTCATCAAATCTCCTCTGTCAGAGCAGGGAACTGCACCAGAAATCCTTTTCTCAAATGCTGAAATCTCAGCACTGGCCCAGCAATACACCAGATACAAGAACAGTGCTATTATCATTACTTCAGGATGAGAAAATTGAAACAAATCTTTTGAATTAACAGTTGTCTTTACAAATAGCCGAGAGCTGACAAGTTCTTGGACTTTCTTGAAACTCCTCTGAATTGTAAAGCTCCTGAAGACTTTGCAGCTGGAGTGGGAGTAGATAATTCAGCCCAGACACAGCTATGGGAAAGAAACTCAACAGGGTGAGACAACTGACATCAAACTGTGGCTGGCAGAAACTATTTACCCCCACTTTATGGAGTCACCAATTGTTACAGCGGCACAATGCACTGGAAAAATCATGCATTTAAGGAACCCAGGGCAAGACACAAGCAAGTTGCTAAAAACATGTTTTTAATAGATGTCACCTACAGTGAACACACAGTTACCTGTTTGCATCCTGGTATATTCAAATGCTGATTTTCAGAATTATAAGACCCACATATTAACGTGGTTTGATCAGCAGTTTTACACTGCTCAGCCATGGCTGCTTTCATTATCTGCCACCCATCTGTACTGTTGGTATGCTTGGCTCTTTTACAGTGTTGATCATGTCTGATTTAACATGCCAGGTTACATTAACAGCTCTGAAACCCAAATGGCCACACGAGTCCTGGAAAAGCGGTTGGGCTGCTTTGCTGTTGTTACACATTATATTCCCCTCCTCATTGTCACTAAATCCAACCGGAGAAGCACTTCTAGGGAGAGACCATTAGCCACCAAACACCCCAGGGCATCACAGCAGTCCACAAAGCTGATACTTTCTGCCAGCCGACCAGCAGCTCTAAAATGTGCAGAGCTTGTCAGGTTTCTGGGCACCCCTCCTCCCCCCAATTAGTCATACCAGTGACTTCTCTGTACAAGGAATTAGGAAGAGGAAAAAAAAAAAAAAGAAAAGAAGAGCTTTTCCTCTGGCTTCCAATTTAATGAAAGTCTTAAAAGTTCAGTGAATTCAGAGAATGTAACCTTTGGGGCTCTCATGAAGAACAATGAAAATAATAAGAAAATCTAATGTTTCTTATACAAGCATATCTCTTAAAACTCCTACAAATCTTAGCCTTTTTGGTGGAAAAAACTTAAACCAGAGGCAGATCAGAGTCTTGTCAGCCTGCTATAAGATTAAATAGTCTATTAATCAAAAATCAGATTAACAGCACTTTGTTAAAGCTAATTATGTGAGGAAAGCCAGCTTCTTGTTACATTGCCAAAATATTGGATATAATTTTTTTTTTATTCATTGCATCATTCTAGACCAAATGTTTTGGCAATTTAATTAGAGGCAGGTGGTGCCATTGCCATAATTACATAGAATTCCTCATATTTTGTCATCCTGCTTATTAGAGCCCTTGATTCAGCATGAAAGGGAAGAATCCTGGCTAATCAAATATTGCAGCAATTTTTATGGGAAATGCAATGCACCTTTACGTGAGAGCTGCCTGGCTTAGAGGATGCCAAATATTTATTTCAGTTTTGGGACAATACTGCCTTTTCCAGTGTGAAACAGTTAAATGAGACTGAAAGCTCTCAACCCCAAATGAAACCCAAACCCACTGCAGTCAGTGGCAGCATTCCCATTGACTTAATTGGGACCAAAACCCAGCTGGCTTTCCTGAACAGGGTAAGCCTGATTTATACAGGATGGATATGGGACAAGTCCACAAATATAACTGAGATCAGAATTTGGCTCATTAATCTCTCGGGAGCTGGGTTGGCTGTGGCCAGGGAAAGCAGAGCTGGATTCGGCTTGCAGGACACCTCAGGATCACAGCCCTCAGTGCACTCAGTTCCAAAAGGTGATAATGCTTTTTTCACGTGATCCTGATAGGGCTTATGCTGAGGCTGTAAAGAGAGTGGTCGTGTTCAGTTCAAGGTCACAGAGTCTACGATTTGTTTACCTACCAATGTAAAAAAACTGATAAAGCTTCAACTGCTATTGCCACCTTCACAGACCTCTTCAGTTAGAACAGTCCTGAGCCTTGCATCACTCCAGCTGGTACAAAAGGGGCATTCACATCTCAGGCCAGGCACAGGGCTGATTTTTCAGAGTGACAGAGCACTTGTAGATGGCAAAGTTACAGTCTGTGCATCCCTGGGAGTCAAATGACCTCTCAGCATTGGATGGTCCTTCTGGGCCAGGGAAGTTGTGTCATGGCACACAAAGGAGTGGCTCCATCTGTATCACATCACGATTTTCAGCACCCCAGATGCAACTCTCAAAGTCCCAGGTTAACAACCCAGACTGACACCTCTGAACACACAGCAGGCACCACAGCTGAGCCTCACTGAAATAGAGCTAGAAGATAATCCATACCTGCATTTTTAACACCTTTTCCCCCTTTCCCATTTCTACATCCTGTTTTTTACAACCACACGAATTATTTTATGATTGTGCCCCTTATAGTGAGCTCTGGGGTCTCTGTGTAGCTCGTGTGTGGAGCTCCCTCTTGTCTGGATATGATGCTTCCTGCATTAGAGAGCTATTAATCAAAATCAGTGCTACAGAATGCAAGCAATAAAGTTCTTTAAGCACCACATTTTCCTTAAGCCTTCCCATTTATGCCTGAGATCTTATACTGCCTGTTCAAAGTTAGTGACAAGTTCCCACATGTGCTGGCCAATTTTTTGCCGGTCTTAAAAGTTTTAGACCATTCAATCCGTGCAGCTCTTCTACAGGGAATGGGGCCGAGATAACGTATCTCAAAGAGCAAACCATGAAATTTACTGGGGTAAAATACCCAATCCCCCATGACTTCTTGGTCATTTGGGAACCAGTTTGAGGAAATCAGTGCTATACTTCCCTCTACTTCTTTGAATTTGGAGTCCACATCCCACTTAGGTAAGAGAGACATCAGGAGCATCTTAAGTGGTATTTTGATTCCCCCATCTCAGGCTGTTTCTGAGCCTGATTCTGTCAGTGCAGACCTGATGGGAGCTCAGCTTCTTATCAGCAAGATCAGGGTTTTCCCGGTTCATCTGGGCATAGAGCAGTCTTAAAGAACTGTGAATAAATTCCGGCATAATCAATATATTTTATCCCCTTTCTAATGTATGCAACAGTTTTAAACCCTTGTGGCTACTGTTTTATTTAATGCCAATAACCTAGCAATAATCTTATAGCTGTAGCTTCAATGAAGTACTTAAGATGTCACCAACTCTCATAAGGTGCAATCAACTCAACAGCCTGAGTAAAAGTATTACAGATTATCAGATTTTAGGGTGTTTTCTATATACACAGCTAATAAATCCTGAAAGGTGTTAGAAAAGACCAACAACAAATAAAGATTATGAGGCTAT
Source organism: Platysteira castanea (assembly GCA_013397175.1). Taxonomy (NCBI): domain Eukaryota; kingdom Metazoa; phylum Chordata; class Aves; order Passeriformes; genus Platysteira; species Platysteira castanea. The sequence goes on along the minus strand of VYXC01006019.1, from coordinate 3,209,707 downwards.
AAAAGACATTATTTAAGGTATTTTTGTAACTAAAAAACCCATCAAGTACATCCTGGCCTCTCATACAAACTCTGAAGCCTGCAATGAAGAAAAAAAATCTCCTAAAATGAATCTGGGGACCTTTGGGTTTTCAGGAAATAGAATTTGGTGGCAACATTTACCTGAAATGAGTGTTCAGCTGAAAAGACAAGCAAGACCAAGGGCTTGAGACCAAAATTTGTGTTGTTTTTTTGTACAGAGAGAAAGGATGGAAGGACAGGATTGAGCAGTTGTCAGAATCACAGCTTGCTCTGTATTTCTGCATTTCTGTTTTGGATGGACTCCAAGCTCCAAATGAAAATACTCTACCCTACACTACAAGGGAGTTTTAATCCACCCCAAATTTAGCAGCCACAGCATCTCTTCCCCTGTGGCAGTGAGCATTTAACAGAGCACTGCTGCAGTAATTTCTCTTTTCCAAATCCACCACACTGCAGAGAAAACCTCCATGTTTCATTTTTATTATTTTCCAAATGAAACGGCAGGGAAGTTTCCCCAAGGGAGAACTCACCGCTCAGTCCCACGAGCTGGCTGGTTGTGCTGAGAAGGGGAAACCCACGGCGAAGGCTCCAGCAGGAGCAGCAGTGCCCGTGGAAGGCTCAGCCCAGACTCTCTGGCACAGCTCCACTCGCTCGGGTGCTGTGCTGGGGCCAGGCTGGTTCAGGTGCTCCCAAGCTGTTGTCTGTGGATCCAGCCCAGGCAGCTGAACCCTTCCCTCTCTATAAACACACAGCTGAACGCCTCCAGCCAGAGCAGCGACGGTGGGAAATGGGCAAGGCGAGCTTTGGGAACTGGAACGGAGCTGAAACGAGACTGGAACTTCTTTAATTTCCTGGGAAGGGAGAAAGGAAACATCAGTACTTAGCACAATCACAGCTGGTTGGCACCTTCCTCGCTACAGCATTTTGCTTGCTTTAATTACCCTGACTTTTTCTATTTAAATTAAAGGTGTTTCCTGGAAATGAAAGACACAACACGAGATTTGTTTGTAGATTTTAAGATGATGCTTATGACAGTCGTAGCCAATGTAGTGTAACAGATTAGAAACACTCCACATGAGGCTCTCAGCTTGTTTGGACAACTGTACCTTTGAAATATTGTGAATTTATCTGTAATTGATGGAGAATGCAGCCCCTCCAGAGGCTTTGATCAGCCCACCTAGGATAGCATATCTCTATATTCCTACTTGGGATACCTTCCAGATTTAAGTAATTTTTTCTCAACAGGCACATAGAAGCCCAGCCAGCAATAGGGCTGATCTTCCTCGTGGAAGAATCAGAATCAAAAGCAAACGTTGTGCCCAGCTGTGGAGGTGCCCCTGGGGAGGATGGGCCTTGGGAGTGGAAGCAGGGTCGGTTACCCGGGGTTTCCAAGCTCCCTGATGCTATTGTGTCTAAATCCTGTTCCTCATTGGTCTTTTCAAATGTAACTCCTTCCAGAGAATCCTGTACTTAAGGGGGTGTTCACATGATTTGGGGAGTTGTTGTAGTCAGTCTGGGCCAGGCCCAGCCACGAGGCTGTGAGAAAATGAAGAGTTTCCATGAACATCTATCAAGATTATTGTTCCTGATTCTTTCCACGGGCCAAAGCTGTTTTTCAGGGAAGGCTGCAGGAACCCCACTGCAACACCTAACTCCATGACACACCCAAGGTTACCAGGATGTTCATCATCCCTCTGTCCATTGAGGTTAGGAACATGGCACTTCCTGAAAAACCCCAGTTCACATGTCAGTGAAAGTTACTTGAGACTGATTCAAAATCCATAAATTACTTTAAACAAGAAAGATTCCAAAAAAGAAAAGAAAACATGTCTTGCTTTGCATTCACCAGGACTCAGAGGTTCCAGCTCAGCTCAGCCCTGGGTCTTCAGTCCCTGCTTGAACTGGAGGAGCACCTGCCCGCAGCTCTCTCCCACCACTTGCAACTTACTAACTGATTTCTAGTTCTGATTTTTAGCAGCTCCTGAAATGCTCTGTGAAATGCCTGGTTTTCCTTGACCATTATAACACCCACACTGTGTAAGTCTGGATGGAAAGTGGTTTTATCTAAAAACCAAACAAATCAAAATGAACCCTGTCAGTTTTATTCACTCCATATTTTAAAAGAATAGAGAAGCCAAAGCATGTACTGCTTTGGCAATTCTTATTTGTCCCTTGCAAGCTTGAAGAAAATCGATCACTGCCACTCCACAGGTGTGCTGTGGGTAGGGCATGGTAGATATTCCATGAATTAATGTAATGTTCTTATCATTAGTATTCACCCTTTGATCATTCCCTATTGCCTTTTATGCTGTTTGATTCCAACTCCAGGTCAGTGACAATAAAGAGCCCAGGTATTTCCGTGATGAAGGCTTTGTCACAAGGGAGGCTCTTTGCTCATGGCTTCCCAAGCCTGGTGCCACCAGGAACTCGTGGGAGGGTGCAGCAGCCATCTCCCCTTCTGCTGCAACCTGTTGCCTCGCAGAACAGCCAGCTGAAGGAGTCGCAGGATGTGTTTGATTAGGAGTGAAGGTTATTTCTGATCCTGCTGCTGCGAGCGGTGCTTGAAACAGCCAAGGGGAGGGAAGATCTTCATGGTGTGCTCAGTCCTGGTGTTCCACTGCACTGTTCAAGTCAAAATGAATTAAGGCCATCCTTGACAATCCTCTGGTTTTTTTCTAATTATTTTCATTGCTGCTGTCCTGGTCCAGTGCTCCTTGACACAGTTATAGAAGTTCACAGGACAGAAGTGCCCACGAAACAGGAGGGGTTCAGAGACAGCTGCTTGTTGGATAACTAGCACAGACCTCGCTGTGACAAAATAAGCTCCTTTCCACAGCAAAGTAGTGTGGGGAGATGGGAAAGCTTCAGAGCTGTCTGTGTTTGCTGAACAAGGCTGTAACTCAGCAGCTCCCTCAGATTTCAGGGGATGGACATTAGTCCTGCAGCCACAAGCTCGGGGAAGCAGGAGTCACTTTTGACAGGGACTGCAGTCCTGAGTGTGAGAACCTGGGTGTCCCTTTACCAGTCCCCAAGGCCTGCCTGTTTTATACTTCAAAGCCTTCAGCTGTACTTCAAAGGCTTTGACCCCACAAACCTTAATCAAGGAAATCAAAAGGAATTTTACTAGATTAAATCAAAAGCTGATTTACAGGATTAAAGACTGTAGAATTGGGAATTCAGGTTGAAAAGAAGAAACTCTGAAATACTCAATGTACTGTAAAGAAATACAGTTTCCCTTACATATCTGGGATGGGAATTTCCAAGAAGTGTGATGCAGGAAGGCACCCAGATCCCACTGAAATTCCTGGGAGCCTGGCACCTAATTGCATTAGGGCATTTAAAAATCTCAATCGTGCTTATTAACTGTCTGTCATAAAATTTAAGCTATATATTTGCCCTTCTGTTTTACAAGGCAATAACCCAATTAATGTGTGGATAAACTAGGAGGCCAAAGGGAATTGGATTATGTCTGAGGAAAACAGAGGAGCAATTAAAGTATCACCATTACAGGAGAGATTGAATTAACATAGTAATGAAAACATTCCTCCCTGTTTGGGAAATGGGGACTAGGTCTCCAGTTGTGTGTCTAGGGATTATAAGCAGCAAGAGCCCCTTGTAATACTCCATCAATTGACATCTCAGCCATCATTTCTTTGTAGGTGAGGTGGCCCAACAGGGAGACTGAAAGAGCAGGGATTTAAAGAGTAAAGGTTCTTGTACTTCTTTCTGCCCCAAAGCTGTACCTTCCCACCAACCTCAGCCTTCCTCTCACATCCACACCCAGCAGCTGCTGCTCTCCTGCTTCCAAACAGTACTTCAGGTTCAAGCTCAACTGAATGTTTTAATTAACAGAGAGCAACGTCTACCTGGAGCGATCTCATTAAAAAGACGAGTCCAACACTGGTCATGATCTGCCCTCAGAATTAAGACGGTGCTTCCAGCAAAACATAAGACTGTCTTATAAACCCACAGAAAACTATAAGCATAAACCAAAATGCCTTGGAGTAACAGATCAGCCTTACTTTGCCCAGCTTGCCAAGCCTATGGCAGGCCTGAAGCTCTAGTCCACAGGCCTGTTTGGCTTTACCAAGTGTAAAAGTGCTCACAATGGTTGGTTTATGGCTTCCCTTCCCCTGTAGCGCCAGTGCCAGGGTCAGGCTCACAGCCCTGACAGCAATATTGGTGCGCACAGTGGTGGAAAATGAGTGATTACTCGGTGCAACAGGATGGCTCTGGAATCACAGTGATAATGCTTAATCGTGTACTCCGCAGACTGTGCTCCCCAGAGTCATAAGGATGCAAAACAGTGCTGGAAATGCATTAGCAAGAGAAAGAAGGACTTCCATCCCTCTTATGGCTTTGTTAAAACTCTGCATTTTGCGTTATCCTTTTTGGCAGCGTGAGTTTAGTCCTGGGAATATTTAACAAACTGACAAGCTAACGAGTTTTGCCAATGAATAGGATTTCATATTTCAGGCTAGGGGAGGGTTTGTTTTAATTGAGGATTTTGATAAAGCCATTTTCAGTTGTGTGCTGAAAAGTACTTGCTCATACACCAGCATGGATTATTTGGTTGCTCAACTGGAAAAGTAGTAGCAGAAAATTACTACTCATACCCCAACATGGATTATTTAATTGTCCAACCAGAAAAGTAGTAGCAGTACTTCTGATTCCTTGTGTTAGCAACACTGTAGCAACTATACAGGGACTGGCTGAGATCATGTGTAAGCTAGATGGCAATAATTTTTGTGTTTTTTCTTTGCTTGGAACTTTTTGTTTGTTTGTTTTGGGTTTTTAGGTTGTTTTGGTTTTTTTAAGGTGAAGACAAGCCAAATTTTAAGCCATGTCACCTCTGTGCCCTTCTTGGACAATATTTTCAGTGTCCAGGCTCAATTTAGCACATTAGGCTGAACATCAAAGCCAATTTTATGGACTTGCCAACTCAGCTGAGAGGCATCAGCACAACAAAATGCACTTCTAAGACTAAGGGCAATTTGTAGGTGAACAGCCCTCTTGGGGGATGTGACAGATTGGTCTTCATAGCTAAAAGATATATTTTTTCTCAATTAGAATGTAAGGAAAACCTCTGATGTTAAAGAAGCCAGGCTGGATGATTTAAATGGCTTAATTCAGTCTCTAAAATATACCACTATTATTTTCAAAGCCAGCAACACTAATACACACCAGGATATTCTTTAGTTGCCTGGATATCTGTATCTCTGCCTATCAAGGTGCACATCAGCCAAGCAATCTTCGGGGGTTTTGCAGAGTGCCAGAGTTTGGGGTACCTTAATTTGAGGGCCTGGTTATGAAGTCGTTGCCAGATGTCTCCTTTGGCTCCCGGGGTGGGACGGGGTCAGAGCAATGGGCTGCTGCAGAGTTTGGTGATCTGTACCTGTGTGCTAACAACAGCTGGGGTGGGACAGCAGCTCAGCTCAGTCCCTGTGCCTGCTCCATCCCCACATCCCACGCAGGACTTCAGAGGCATTAGCTCAACCTGTACTAGCACGTGTACAAGTAAACCCTGAAATGCAAACTAGACTAGAATGGAGGCAGATTTCTTGCTTAAAATCCAATCTAAATAAGAACTATATATGAATAATAGTAAAAGTCCAGGGCAAACATTCCCACTAAGTCTCCCACAGAATATGATGCATCTGTACACAGACTTTCCCATCTGTATGCTGTTGGGAAATGAAACAGGGGCTTCTCAGGATCCCAAAGCCTTACAGCTGAATGAATGGCAGTCTGCATTTCAAATATTAATAAATCCCCTTCCATATTTTTAGCTCCCCCTTCAAAGTGTTAAACCTATCCTCCTAATCCACACTGATTAACAGCAAAAGTGTCTTTAATCACATGCAATCTCATTGAATTCTTTCAATATCTATGCCTGTAAACCATGAAACAAGCTAACATTGCACACACATCAGCACAGTTTTTCAAAAGCAAAGGTGTATTGCCGTCTTTCCAGAGAGTCAGCTCAGATCTGCTCCCAGTGCAGGATATCTGCTCCACAGATTGTCCTGTTAACTTGTAATAACACAGAAATGAAGACACTTCACTTAACAAATCTTCCTTGTTAACTCTACTTCCCAGGGTAGGAACCACTGTAGCTGACACAGCAGCTCTGAAGGCAGAGGTCCTGATCCCTGCCTTCCTTCAGCTCTGAATTCATTGGAACCTGTGCTGAGCCAACTCTGGGGCAATTCTGCCAAAACCAAACCAAACCAAACCAAACCAAACCAAACCAAACCAAACCAACTGAAAACAAAAACCAAAACTAAACCGAGACCACCTTTTGGCAGGGGAGGATAATTTTCAGTTGGATTAACAAAAAGATTCAGCTCCACGCAGGGTCCAAAAAGCATCAGATCCAACACAGTGCGGGTAGAGAGAATAGAAGGGAACAGGGCACAGGCCAAACAGTCCTTCCCTGTTTGGCACCTGTGGGTTGGACCCATGGAGAACCTGCCCCTTCCTTTCATACGTGGCAAACACAAACAGAAACAACCCAGGCACTTGCCCTTGTGCCAGTCTTGGTAGACAAACATAAACTGGTTCTTGTTTGAGATGACCAACAGTGAAAACTTGCAGCCTGTCCTCAGCCCCACAGTTACTGTGGAATGCCAACTGCAGCCTTCTTATCACAGACTCTTATCACAGAATGCTCTGAGCCGGAAGTGACCCACAAGGATCATCAAGCCCAGCTCCTCGGTGAACGGCCTCACGGGGATCACACCCGCCACCACCCTGGTTCTGCCAGCACCAGGCTCTAAGCAGCTGCACTGCCTCATCCCGGGACCGTGCCCTGCAGAGCCTGGCTATGTGCTGCTACAGACAGACAGACACAGCCTGAGCTCAGCCCCTACCCAGGCCAGCAAACACCAGGACAGAGACACTGCTCTGCTTTAGAGCTGCTGGCTTTGCCCCTCAGAGTTAAAGCTGATCTGATCCCATTGGTTACAGCATTTGGGAAGTCTGCAGGGAATGCAGAAGCACTGGGAGAAGCCATCTCTGAAGATGCCTAACCAGAGCTGAGTGATGGCTATTGAGCAATAAATATAGAAATTGATTAATTATTGAGGAAAGAGAATCCTTTTTAATGCAAAAGGTCCTTATCAAAATTGAATGTATCACCCCCTGCAACCTAGATATTTGAGCACTTTATCCTGGTTTTAGCCAATCCCAGTTACTATGAGTACATCCATTATTCCTAAATATCCATCCCATTTTGGATCCAGTTGCTGCATGAGACCATTACCAGTGCAATTAGCCTGGACATGTGCACACCAGGTCCAGTTCCCAATGCAGACATAAAAGACTGATGCTCATAGAAGCAGCCAAACAAATTTTCTGCCTCATTTGATTTTAAAGTGTGTAACAGGAAGATCTGAAAGGACATTTATTTTTCCTCAAACTGAAGTGCTTTTAATCTTCCTTGGAAAGAAAAATTCTTCAGATGCATTCCTTACTTTCTTCTTTGCCTTCCTCCAACTGCTGCCCCTCTGCTATTTTAACAAGCTCTCAGTCTCTTAACACTTCATTGCGTTCAAACCTTTCTTAACAAGTGCCTAGAGAGAAAACAGGAAGAAGAAAAATTATTATTTTCAATCCATTCCCTAGTCAAACTCTTACATTTTAACTGCACTTACGCTGAAATTCATTAGCAAATTATGGGTAAAGACTCAAAGCAGCTTTCTCAGAGACGATTCCCTGCAGTCTGGTTATTGAACATAAACATTTGTCCTTTGAAAACACTTTTAAAAAAGGCTATTCCTCTACAACAGCAACATTCCTCTTTAAATGGTTAATATTAATAATTCACTAGTACTGAAGGGATTCCAGCATTTTATTTCATTTTTCAGCTAGAGCTTTGCTTTCATTTTAGAGGTTTAAGTCAGCCAGCATATAGCTAAGATTATGTTCACATGACAAGACTAAGATCATTCTGCAGTTAAGGCCCTAGTAATACTCAGGAGCTGTAAGTTCAATTCTGCTTCTGGAGTACATGTGAGACCCTGGGGAAGTCATTTAATCGGTTTGTTCTCCAAGGTACACTTCCTCCACCTTTTCTATTAGATGATAAATAGAGCTCACCAAGAAACCAGACTTAACGAACAAAACAGAGCAAAAAAAAACCCAATAAAAATTTCCAGGATCATTTTTGTCCAAGACCCTCAGCCTTTTAATGAAATTGAAAGCCTTTCTTATTTATTTATTTGTATGGGATTTTGGAAGGGCTGGGGCTTCTAGAAAAATAGGAAACAGTGGCCATTCAGACACAAATGTGCTCTGTCAGAGGCCTGGGAAGTCGGGGCATTTTCACAAAACCACTCAGGTTTGACAACAGGAAAATTCCCCCTTCAAGAAGTTTCCTTGTGAGCCTTGTGCACAAGCTCCAGCTGGAAATTCCTCAGGACAGAGATGAACTCTGATTACCCAAAGGTGTAGCTGTTAGCAGCAGGGATACCTGCCTTTTGTTGATACCTCCATGGGTTAAATGCTAGCACGTGTCCAGTGAGGGACAACTTCTTTAACATGCAGGATTTGTGTTATGGAATCAGGGTGAACTGTTTGGCAGCACCCTCTCATTTACACTGTAAAAGCTGCTGCTTCCTGCAATAATCGTGAGGGAGAGGAGGCAAACCCCAGGTAAGCTGATCCTCCCCCCCAGTACACACAGCAAAGCAGAGTCACACCAGGCTGAGGGCAGAACTTCTCTACAGAGAACTCACTGGAGCAGCCTTGTGCTCAGCCAGGACCAGAAACACACCTCGTGTTCAGCCAGGACCTGGAGCAGCCTTGTGCCCAGCCAGGACCTGGGGCACACCTTGTGCTCAGCCAGGACTCAGTGCATATCTCTGATGTGTGATAAGGGCAGGTAAGAGCACAAGGGGAGTACTATAATAAAGTTATAATATAGGTGCAGAAGGCAGTTACAAGCCCAGGATAAGCTGAATGAAACATTTGCACTTATCTAAGAGAGCCCAGAGACCTCTTAGCCAGGAAATGATGCAAACAAAGGCACAATTTTCTGTGTAAGGGAAAGAGAGAATTTAAATTCCCATTAAAAAAAAAA
>VYXC01006019.1:3173449-3200598 GCA_013397175.1 Platysteira castanea | reverse complement strand
AAAAAAACCACACCAAAAGTTTAGGCTGCTTGTGAAGATTCTTATGTCCTAAATAAATTATTTTCTGCTCCTCTTAAAGATGTGATTGCTTTGGTAGAATGAATAAGATTACAGAATGCACTTGTTAACAGCTATGAATCAGCTGTCAGTGAGTGACCTCATGTTGGTTTAACCTTCTTAATCCTGCAGAAACCACCAGCAGGACAATTTTGGCCATCAGCATCACCTCCTGGAGAGAAGGGAGGAAACCAGCTTGACAAGGTAGATGGTAAATAATGGCAGATCCCCTCCATCTGAGATAATCTCTGCCTTTGATACTGAAAAATTCCTGGTACAACTGCAATTGTCACTTACAGCAGATGACAATTTTTTAAAATAAATTTTGACATCCTGACAAACTTCAATTTCAGACACAGAGTTGCAAAATAGTCCTAGGAGACTGTAAGTCTAATTATAACCTTGGCCTTGTCCAATTAGCTTTTAAAACACAGTTTTTAAACCACAGAATAAATTTGTTTGAAAGGAAAAGGATTTTTTAAAAATAACAAGATGTCTATCATACAATTTTAACAAACTTCACACAAGAGGATGCCAACACTTTTCTGAGCCATGTGTGGGTTTCTGTTGTCAGTTAAAAATCTTGAATACCCCATGCAGGAACTACTGAATAAAGCTGTTTATACTACAGAAGTAAACAGAAGAAATTTGGAGGAATCTTTGCATTTCATCATCATTACCAACTTAAGGCACTTTCAAACACATTAAAGTTTGTTATGTTTAAAACCCATCAAGTTTTATGAATAGGAACAGGCATAGATTTAACATGGTCTTTTGAGCCAGCACAGCTGTAGCTGACTGCAGAGCTAAAGCTGGTCAGGCCAAGAGCCGTCTGTCCACACTGTGATTACACAGTGCCTCTCACCAGAAGTTTATCCTTAAACCCCTCACTCCTCTGATGGAGGTTTCACCTTTGTGATCATTTTGGGACAGGACTGACCAGCCTCATTTTCCCCTGAAGCACATTCCTGGGACCCTGGTGTCCTAGGAAGGCTGAGGATTCAAACTTGCCATCACAGAAAAATCCTGAAAACAAGAAACTCCAGGGTGTCAGTTCCATCTCCATCATCATAAAAACACAAGAGCAAGGGCCAACACCACAGCTCACTGGAGCTGAGAGCTGAAAGCCACCATCCAGCTGCTTTGGCTGGTGCAGCCCTTTAGTATCTCCAGAATTCCCCCAGCACTGCTCTCTCTTTGGAGTGGGATGAGCCTGAGCACCTTGTTTGTACTCAGCCCAACCCGCAGCGTCCCCAGCACGCAGAGCCAGCTCAGCTGTGATTCAAACCCATCCACAACAGCAGGCTGAAGGAATACCACTTTCCTTCCACAGCTCATTATCTGTGCTTCTGTTTTCCCGGGACAGCTCAGCTCATCCCTGAGGGTGTAACCCAGAGTGCTGGTGGCTCTGGGAGCTGCACCAGTGGCACACTGAGTCAAAATCCTGGCAGCATTAGAGGCAGCTGCCCCTGCACTGATGGAGTTTCCAAACACCAGAGGTTTTACAGCCTGGGGTGGGATTTTAGCAGAAGCCAGTCCCCTGCATCAGTGCTCACCTCAGATGTGGGGGCACCTCTCTGCTGGAGCAGACAAGACTGAGGTTAAGCAGAGCTGTTAAAGGTCTCAGCTTGTGTTTTGTAAAATGAGAGTACTGGGATTAGCATTCTGGTCGATACCTGGCTCTGCTGCCAGTGTTCTTCCTGTCCTAACTATGCCCTGTGGTTTCTGGGGGATGTGAATGGGTCTTTCCTGTGCTGGGCAGGGATTATTATCCCAGCTCTGGTTCAAGCTACGGAAAGCACTTCTTGTTACCCTCTTGGGCTGGGTCTAATGTTTCTGAGATGTTGTTGGCATGCAGATGCTTCCAAAACAGGAGCACCTGAGAGGCCATTTCCAGGCCTCCTACTGACATTTGACATTCTTGGTCACAAATACTTCTCCCTCCACCATGGGTCTCCTCTTCCTCCAGGGCACAGCTCAGTGCTTTGCCACAGGACAGACCTCCCTCACTTCCCCACCTCATCTTCTCCTCCATCCTCAGAAATGCAGCTCCTATGAACTTCCAGCTCTGCAGTCTGTCTGTGTCATGGGCATTAAATGACAGCAATATACCAAGGGTTTTATACTGCACAGTGGAGGCTGCAGTTAAAGTTTAGAGTCACTGTTTCAAATTCCTCTCCTGAACTATAAAAATCACTTTGAATTTTTACTTTTTAAAGAATTTTCACTGACAACAGCTTCCTTCCTTTAAAAAGGAATACAGATTTTTAAAATGCAAATCAATGAATCTTTGCTATTTTGGAGAATGATAGTTATGAGTTGACAAACAGTCTACTCACCATCTGAGAGAGCTTGTCACAACAGACATAAATTAACCCTCCCCCACACACAAAGTACGGTAATCTAAAAAAATGGATTTTTCTTTTCTTTTCTTCAACTACAGCCCATGGAGAATTATCTTCTTTGCAGAGCTTCTTGTGATGTATTGCTGCTCAATCATGCATGCACCTTTGAAACAGCATCACAAGTTCTTCCTGACAGAAAGGAATGTGTTCCTACTCCAAGGTTACCTTTGTTCAAAAAATACAATAGAAACTAGATGCTAATGAGAAAATAAATGCACAACGCAGTCTTTGGAAATGGCACTGCTGCAGCCATCACCTTGCCTGAAGCAATAAATTCCAGGCAAGCACAGACTGTCTTTCTAAAATTTATCACCCCACAGACTAGCAAGCATTCATTGATTACATGTTTTTCTTTGAGTAATTGCCAATATCATTAATGTGTTCAAAATTATACTTACAAAGAAAACACATTCTGAACACTTTTACAAAGGAGAGTATGTTTGAAGAGTAAAGACTAAAATTTCTCTGCCAGAGAAGAGTCCTGACAAGTCCCCAACTTCAGTTAACTGGGACAAACTCGGTAAGGAAATAAGATCGTCACTGAAGTGAAGAGCAGTGAGATCAGGGAGAAGCCCTCAGGGCCCACACTGGCCAGCTGCCACCCTCATCTGGGACCCAAGTCCCCTCAGCAGTCCCAGGCAGCAGCCCCTGTTCAGGACCTCATGGAGAAACAGAGAGCAGAAGCTCTGCAAGAGCTTCCAAAGCAGGAGAGTCCATCTCCCACGGCTCCTTCACCTTCTAGCTGAAGTGGATTGTGTTTTTCTATGACTGCCTAATTTCCATCCAGTTAACTTAACCAAAAATTGTTTTGGGGACTTCCTTCCCCTTCATTTGGTGCAGAAAATCCAGAATAAAACTCTCCTTCAGACCTGTTCCTACAACAGCAACTCCTGAGCATTTAACACTGAGGTCAGCACAAGCTTCCACTGACAGCCAAGCCCAGGGCAGGGCACAGCAGTGGCTCAGTTCCCCGCTGCTACCAGGAACACCACAGTGAAAGTGAGGAGAGGAAAGCACCTTGTTTTCTTACTGCATTTCACAGGTGTTCCCTGGTCCTTGCCACACCAAGGTGTATCTGTACACAACAGCCACGTGCCTCCACCTGGCTGTTAAAGAATTGACTCTTGAGTGGTACAGACAATACTAGTTAAAATTCCAGATCCAGCAGGCTCCTCACCTCTGGGAGAATTGAATTAACAGTATTCCCCTGTTATGGGAAGGGCTTGCTCTATCTTCCTTAGGAAATTCTGGAGGTCCCCTTGGGTCAGTGAGACAGACACTCAGCAGAGAGTCTGTGGAAGCCCAACTCCATAACTCTCTTTTACTCTAATCAGCAGGACCCTTCTTGATCCTTCACATGCCCTGATTGCTTCACCAGGGCTTACAGAATCAAGATGAGACCTGGAGTAGCATTTGTTGCACCTACCTCTGTCATATTTCTCACACTGCCACAGGATGTTTCCACCAAGATGCTTAAATCCTATCTCAAAGAGGCAGCAAACCCAGGAAAGCTCTGGATAGGACTGACAAATTTTTTTCCACACAGCATTATAGACAAGAAATGAGCTGTTCATCTCTTGATTGTCACCATTGTATGAATGCTAAACTCTTTCATTTCTGAATATCATCATTAAACATTAAACATTGTCCTGAACAACTAATTAGTATAAAAAGAACAAAATAGCCAATCTACTGTGCATATAAGAGAAGCATTTTTGTGAAAGAGGAGCCTTAAGAAATCTCGAGAACATTAGAATATATCACATAGTCTAAATTTAAGACTGAGTGTAATTATTTTAATGTGGAACTTTCGATCACTGCTCACCCTACAGAGCTTCCCCATGGATTTGAGTCTGAGTAATGTAGTAATGACAGCATTACCACTTGTAATAGAATCATTACAGCATCCTTTTCAAGAAATTACTTGTGCAATTAGTAATAATCCCCACATTCACAGTCAAATAAGTAACACTTTCCCCAATAATTCTCACATTCAGTGTCAAATAAGTAACAGTTTCCTCTTTAATTTCCCCTGTAAACCTAGGGTAAGCAACTTTTCTTATCACTGTGTTTTAATACACCTGTCTTCTCCTTCATCTAAATAGTTCCTAATCCTCTACTTTTGAAGAGTGCCGTGTCTAGTCAGATAATTTCACAAAGATCAAACTACGTGGTCTGTCAGGTTACCAGGCAGGTAAAAAACTGAATTCCTCATGTTTGACCTGGTTCTATAATGTACTCTAAATGGAAATCACGCCCTTCAGATGCATTTACAGCAGGAGAGGGATGATAACTGAGGACAGTGTAAAACACCATCCTGTGTGCATCCAGTTGTTTGCAATGGCTCCTAACTACTCCTGGTGAGTCGCATCTCACCAGTGTTGCTGTGTAATTTCTGGGAATACATTCCCATTTGCAAGGGTTGATCCAAACCTGTTCAAGCTCTCAAGAAGAGCAGCCCAAGTTCAGAGTACAGGCCCAGACAGGACGTGGGAAGAGTTTTTACTTGTTCTTCTGAGCACACATATTCCTCCAGGGAGGCCCAGGGAGGTCTTCCATCCTATTTTATCAGCCCTCCATCATGGGCTACCCCTTCCAGTGGAATATCAAAGAAGAATTTAGACCTGCAATTTTATAAAAGCACAGAATCATTAAGGTTGGAAAAGACCTCTAAGATCATTGAGTCCATCCATTAACCCAGCTCTGCCAAGGACACCACTAAACCACGTCTCTACATCTACACATTTTTTGAATGCTTCCAGAGGCATGGATTCCACCACTTCTCTGGACATCCTGTTCCAATGCCTCACCACACTTTCAGTGAAGAAATTTTCCTTAATATCTAATCTAAACCTCCCCTGGCACAACTTGAAGCTGTTTCCTCTTGTCCTATCACTTGTTACCTGGGAGAAGAGACTGACCCTCACCTCCCTGCAACCTTCTTTCAGGTAAACCTGTGCGTGAGGTATTTTGTTGCACAGTGAACCATTAAGGCTCTAGACCAGGAATCTCCATCTTACCAATACAAAGCAAGGACACAATGCAGTGCAGAGGAAGGATGAGAGTTTTTCCTAGTACTTTCAGTGAATCTACTGGCAGAGGTTAACTTACAGAAACAATCTGATGTTCCCTGGTTGTTTATCCTGGACAAAACCTTGGCAATGCACGCAGATAAATTTTTTCATGCAAAGTTGCCCTGGTCTGTGCCATCCCACACCAGCCCTACTGAAGAAACTGCTGCAGAATTCAAAACACTGCATTCCCTTTGTTCTGTAACTCCCCAAAATGCCTGTAGCCAGCCCCCCTCACTGCAGGTATTGGGAGCCTGGAAGGCCAGGGCACTGATCTGTGGCCCGTGCCTCTTGGCCAAGTGTGATGAGCAGCTTTTCTCCATGGCAGAGCCAAGGAGAAAGTGCTGAGCACAGCTCTCCATTTGAGACCCTGACTCCTTTGTACAGGGCCTAAGTGGGAGCTAAAATCTTACCCTAGATATTGATGCTGAATTTCTGAAATGTTTTTGTAAGTTCTAAGCACAGAGGGAGAACAAAACAACCAACCTTATGACACAGCCCATGTAGCACATTAGATGGATGTGCCAATCTTATGTATAATTCTATTACATTCCCCTTCATCCCTCAGCTTAACTCTTTGCAGAAGCCCTCCTCAGTGAGATCTTACAGCTGCTTTATATGAAAGCTGATGAATGCATTCATTGTTCTTACACAACTCCGAGGCATATAGTTCCTTAGTAAATCAGACATTCAATACACAGAGGAAAACACTGTAAAATAGTACAAGACAGAGTAAGAAGTGCTTGGATACTATCAATAATTAAATAGAAACCATTGGCTAGTAAATCTGCTGATGTGCCTCGTGTAGATTTTTCCCCACTTCACTGATGTTACACAGTCTTTTTATTTCAGCTTGCATTCCCTTAGGACTGCAGAGGATTTTGAGCCATCACAATTCAGCTATCACATGCTCCCATGTCATGCAATCCTTCAGATACTAATCAAAAGCCAATTTATGGCTATTTCAGGTGCTTTGCCTCAATACTGTGAGCCTTTCCCAGATCCCAGCAGCTGTCATATTTGGAATCCTCCTCACACTGAAACTAAATTTATCTCAACTTGACTGTAAGTGTTCCACTCTAGTGCCAAGCATAGAGGTACCACAGCTGCTGTGGTCCAAGATGAGAAGAAAGCCAGAGTCTTCTAGAAGTAACATCTTTCAATAATCCATTCGTACAATGGGAAAGCACTGGGCCAACTTACAGATACATGGGCCAACAACAATTTTTCTCCTTCTTATCTATTCCTCTTGAATTTATAGTCAACAATCACACTCTCTCTTCAGTTCTCACTTCACGAAGCAGTAAAAGCCAAGTTATTTCTCCTGTGAGAGCCTCAATCTCCTCTCTTAGGATTAGAAATTCCTTGTTCTTTGTAACAAGACCATCAGTCACAGCACACCTGTCCCAGACTGGGATGCAAGTCCTCCACTCTACTCTTTCAAACAGTGAACAGCCTGGGGCCCACCAGAGGAATTCTGCCTGGAGGAACCAGAATTTCAAGCATCCTCAGAATTTATTTCTTTTTCTTTTTATTTGCAGAGTCTTATCACAAAGGAAAACCATGACATGCTCACATTAACAATTCTAATATCAGTAACAGATGTGCGTTGTCTGAGCCTGAGTGATGATTTCCATTGCATGATACTTAAAACAGCCTTGAGTGATTTGTTTCTGCTCTGTAATAGTATTCATAATTAGAGATCCACTTCCTGCCTCTCTCATTGTGAAAAACAATGTTTCCCAGCTTTAGCACTGATAGGAAGGAGTGGTGAAGGGCCTGTCACAAAAGTGATTAATGAAACAAGTAGGAGCTCTGTTCCTGCACCACTTGTAAAAATGAATATGCAGTTTGCTTCATAGGAAGTTCTCATTCCTGGATGATTTTAACTCACTACACTTTGTAAAGCCCTGAGGTCAGGTAAGTTTCTTCGCTACAAGTGAATGAAGAAAACTTGGCATTCCTCCAATCATAGTGAAATGAAAAACATTGAGATCTCTCAGAGCAATTTGTTCTAGCAGAGTGCTCAGGCTATGGGACTTGAGCACAATCCTGCAAGTCAAAGCTCTGGAAACAAAGCCCTGTATTTATAGCAAATCTCCTCCTCCCAGTGTTGGAATTCCAGCTTAGAAGTGCCATACAAGCACCCAGCTCTGCTGTGAGATGCTCCTATTTTCTGCTATGCAGGGCAGTGGTGTTCACAACAACATTCTGCCCAGAATCCTGGAGCCCAGGTAGAAGAAAGATGGAGACTGATGGAATCAGGTGTCTCTTCTCTAAAAAAACAAGGGAAGGAAGTCCACACCAAAGGGAGTGTGAAACTTTGGCCTCAATGGGCTTTGGGTTTAGCTCCTGAATTTGCCTGCCCCCCACGACCAAGCTCATAAATCTTATTACAAAGCAGCTTGGTTGTTTGCAGTCATTGGAAACCATCACTGCTCTGCCATTAATTTGCACAGCACCCAGCATGAGGTGGGGGAAGAGGCGAGAAGGGTTGGAGAATGTTTGTTTTTGTATTTCTGTTGTGAGTATTTTGTTTACAGGGGCAATCACTATGCTCAGCAGACCAAGCACAGTGTAAAGATCATAAGAAGAACTTGCCATGAATTAAAAATGAACAACTGTTAAAGATCCCATTTTCCTATTCTCTTGGCAGCATGCAGCACAGCAAGGTAACTTTTCAAAGCAAGCCTCATCAGTTCTGACACTTTGTAAAATGCAGAGCCTGACCTGTTCAGCATTTACATAGTTCACTGATCAATTAGGATGCAGCACTAAACAGCAGTGCTTGGAACACAGATATTCTCCACCTTGGCCCTCTTTGACCTCCTCGTGCAGTAATGAATTTTCTTCCTGCTTGCCCTGCAGAATGGATCAACCTTAATTATCCCATGAAAGACCAGCATTGACCCAAATTTATTAGAAAATTGAGGGACTGTCACACTGAACTAAAAGTCTGATGTCACATCAAAGTTGTCTCACGGCACAGCTACGTGTCCCTGCAGCCAGGGCTGCCCTGCGAGGCGGCTCTCGGACTGGAGAGCGCTGCAGCCTCGCAGGGAATCGACACCACAGCACTGCCAGCAGTCTGCTGTGCTCCTCTCTCTGCTGGGGTGTCCCCCAGCACCTTCCAAAGTCACATCTGAGGTCTCACTAGAGCTGCTGAGTGCCGTGAAGGTGAAAGACAGCATCCACAAAGCCAACCTTCCTGCCCAAGAGGGTGTATCCACAGGCACAGTGCACTTGACTCATGGAATGGGAGTCTGAGGACCACTGAGCATTAGCTTGGTATGGGGAGAGCAGGGCCCAGAAGAGACCTTGAACAAGTTCATTCACCTCCTCTGTAGCACAGAGACTGAGATCATCTGCAGTAGCTTCTCCATTCCAGAATCTAATCTTAGATTAATTTAAAGCTAGTGGCTACAAGGGTATTTCCATGTACAACTTCCACCAGTGTGAGGCCTAGATTGCAAGGCTCAATTAAATATATAGGTAAAATCCAGACAAGAGAAGTTAATTAAAACTCAATCATAAATCACTGTAATTAGAAATAAAATAAATGTGAGAAATAGCCATAATGAGAGAGCTCTTCATGAATACAGAAGAGACAAATCATGCAAATGGGTCTCAGTGCAGAGATCGTGCATTGTCCTGTGAAGTGCATTTCCCAATATCCAAGTTACAGCCAAAGTGTTTGGAAGCATAAAAGCCTCTGCGGCTTTCTGTTCCATTTTTTGGTGCCATGCCTGTCCTTGTACATGCCCAGAGCAGTGGCAGCTTATGAACACAATCAGTCCGGGCTGATGTATGCACAACCATTCTGTTTAAAGTCTTGCACTTTCTGAGGTGTTGCTGGCACTGAGAGCTGAGCTGGGGGGCAGAGGCAGCTGCACAGCAGATCTGGGGTACAGCAGAGCTTCTTGCTGGGAAAATCCACGTTGTTTGATGTATGATATGGGCCTATGGCTGGAACATCAAATGTGCACCCTAAACACAGGTTACTGACCATGCAAAGTACCACTGCTGCAGCACTGTTCTGCCGTGCAGGTAGAGGTGCCTTGATTGAGCAGTGCCTTTTCTGGGAATGATGGGAAATCATGATGTTCAGTGAGTGAAATAATCTCTGCATAGAGGGTCATTCAAATGAAAGGTGCCTATTTATTCAAATTACAAAGAATTATTACAAATCCTGTTTCTAAGACAGAATTTTTTGTTTCTTCAAGAAACAAACATTCTGCATATTGAACCAACGGCATTAAAATGCATCGGTGAGTCTGCCTACAAACAAGATCCTGAGCTAGCCTAACCCCCTGCTCCTTCTGGACACAGGAAGATGCTCAGACCCCAGCACGTCACATTTCAAAGGACATCTGAGGACCCAACAAGGTCACATAAACCAATACAGCCTTAGAGCTGAAGGATGTCTAGGCTTGTGTTTAGGTTTTGCACCCCTGGTCGAGTCTGAGGGCTTCAAGAGAAAAAGAACAGTGCCAAAGGCCCAGCTCTTACTTTGAGCCAAGCACCCATCCTGTGAAATTATCAACAGTAAATCTGTGGTCCCAGGGAACTAGTACAGTAGGACTCAGCCTCCTAAGTGGCTCTTAAACAGCATTTGAAAGACTTATTTCTCATTTGGAAGATCATTTATACTGTGGCAGTACCCAAAGACTTCAGTTAGGACTGGAGTCCTATGGTGGTAGATACTTTATAAACATATAAGAAATTATTTTCCTCTGTGCCCTCTTCTTCAAGGACCTGAAATTTTACTGGAGATGAAGCTTGGAAAATACTGGAAACTGCCCTAATGGGAACTCATGGACTGCAGCAATGCAGATGTAGAGCTCAACAGCTCTGAAATGCTGACACCTTTAAAGCAACTATATAGTGCATATCAGCAATCCCTGCAGACATATGAACTATCAGATCTGCCCTTTTAGACAAGGAACCACTTTGAGTCAAACTGCAAAATATTCAAAAGCATTTTTTTCAAACTCTTAATTCCATCTTCATTAGTGATTGTTTTACAGTGGAGTAATGGAGCAGGAAAATTATGTACTTAATATACCAAGTAGCCAACTGAAAGTAGCTATTTAAATTCATGTGCTGCTCAGCTCCAACTCTTAATAGAATTTGTTTCTTTTTATTTTTGTCAGCTTCTTTCCTGGGGTGTATCAGTGTACCATCCAGGGGGTGATACCCACTTCCATCAGATAAGAACAGTTCATTATATTATCGCCTGCCTGGAGGAGTTGGCTAAAAAATCTGACTCCCATGGGTCATTCCAGTCTGGAGAAATAATTAATGGTGAAGTCTGATATTTTTGACACGATCCTGTTTGCTTTCAAATTATGTACAAAGCCTTGTTTCGCTTCACACACCGGGAACGAAGCAGCAGGAGAGAGCTCCAAGTCCTTTTTTTAGCCAGCAAAAAGCTGCATTCAGCATTTTCTCAAGACTGTGCTGCCAGTGCTTGTCTCTGGCTGCTTACACAGACGATCTGATGCTGCTCTGCCAGGGCTCAGAACAGCACCTTGTGAAGCCCCCACAACTCCTCTCTCTGGTGACTCTGGCTGGTGAATGTGGCGGGTGCTTTGCCCTGTGAAAGGAGACATTGGGTACTGATGCTGCTGTACTCTCCAAAATGCAGCTCAACACAAAAGCTTGCTGTGGCTAAGCAACGGCTGGATGCAACACGTAACAATACAAATTACACTTTCTAGACAGCAAATTGAAAGAACAGGCAGAGTCACAATCCTGGGTGGCTTCCAGGTCACTGGAGGGCTTTGGGGTGTGAGCAAATATCGAGAACATTGCTCTGACAGGACCCACCTCTGCAGCCCCGGATCTGATGCCAGCTACTTCTGAAGCCTCTCTCCTTGCTCTGTCCAACTCAGAGCAGGGAGTTTCACTGCAGCCCTGTTAGCTAAAAGGCCAATATTTTGGCGTTGTAACCATCTGACTGAGGCTCTCACACACAAAAATTTGAGGCACTCAGCTGCCTGGCACCAAAATACAGGCAGCTCAAAAGCGCGGACCGGCATGTGCTGCTTCTTTGTGTTCAGCTCTGCTCTTCTCTTGACACAAAGTGCTTCAAGGTTCAACTCTTGTTGCTGGCTTCATTTATATATTTTTTTTTTTATTGTCATCATGTGTTGTCACCATCCTAGTTCCATTATAGCCCACATGCTGAGGCAGCATCCCACTGTTTCACTGCTTGTTTCCAGACCGAGGGCTGCATCTCTCAAACATGCATTCATTTGCACAGAAGTCAACCCTGCACAAGCCTGCGTGACCCTGTGCAGGTTGTTCCAGGACCACATATTCCTCACTGCCCCACACTGCTGTGTTTTGCACGGGGAAGACATTTGCACTCAGATAAGCCTTTAAAAACCCTTTTGCATTTGTTACAAGAGCCATCATCGGAAAGGTGGTGTAAATCAATGTGCTAAGGGTGGGATATATTGATTTCTCTCTGAGGTTTATTTGCAGTATGGCTGAGAGACCTAATATTAGGTGACAATAAATTGAGCCATCTCGCCACTCAGGGGCAGTTTGGAGAGGGTTCCACGGGTGCAAGTGAAGCACAACAAAGCAGGGAGAGCGTTACCTGCAGCCAAGGCATGAGAAAAATACCCCCAAAATCCAGACAAGTGCCAGGAGCAGCAAACCCTGCAGCAGAACACCTCCATGCAGCAATGGGCTACACACCACTGGAAACAAGGCGACTTTATTGTTTAAATAAGGTATTTCCCTTGCTGTGTTTGCACCATGGGAAGAGCTTCTCCACGACTGCTCCAGCAGCTGCTGCTGTCACAGCCCAGCCAGCCCTGCTCTGAGCCTCAGCAAAGGGGTGCAGAAAGCACGAGGGTGTATCCACAGGGGACGGGGCACAAGGGCAGGACAGGGCACCTAACCCTGCCCGAGGGGCCTGTCATAGGGGAGGGGTCTCCTCCTGGTCCGCAGGCAGAGGGAACAGCCAGGGGACAGTACCCCCCAAGAGGGTGTATCCACAGGGGACTCGGGGAAAGGCACTGTGCCCTGGGCAGGAAAAGCACCTTTTTAATGTTCCTTACCTCGGTTTTCCTTTACTCAGGAGTGCACCAGCACCTTCCTCCTGAAGGCAGCTCTGGTAGTGATAATGAGACTGACCACAAGTGGCATTAGGGGAGTTACCTCAGGGAAAGCCAGGGGTGCCTTATCCGTGAGGACACACAGATCTCCTGTGTTCCTCCCTCATGTCAATCTCCTTAGCTCCCAGGATGTCTCCTGCCAATTCCAGGTCCTCTTCCAAGGAAAGGACACGCACCTTCAGGGCAGGGACATGCCAGAAACACCAGCGTGGGCCAGTAGCAGTACTGGGGACAAAACTCTCCCAGGCCCTTAGATGGGGCAGTCCTGTTTCTTGTACATCCCTGCCTTTTTAAAGGGAAAACAGGACTGTTTGCTCAGTCCTGGAGCAAGGGCTTGCAGAGGACATCTCGCTGCACAAGATGGACATGCCATGTCCTTTCAGTGAGCTGCAAAAGCCAACAATGCCAGCTCCAAGTTCAGCACAGGGGACACACTTCAACTGCTCCCACAGGGAGGCAGAAATGCTGCCAGGGGCTGAAATGTATTGGGCTGTGCAAACATGGGGTTTAGTCTGTTGCTTCAGAAAATTGATTTCTGTTGAGTGTTACAGTTTCCCTCCTGCTCCATGGGCCCTGTGATGGTCATTTGTCACCACAGCTCAGAAGAAAGGCGATTTTCAGGAGGGCAATGAGGCATTTGACAAGCTCTCCAGTTAAGTGTGGAAACATCACGCACTGTCAAATAATAGAGCTGTAAAAGCAGCAACACCTCTCCGAGTTGTGTGGTCACATCTCTGGCTAGTGATGAAACCTCCTTTTGTTACTTCTTAAAGAAAAAGCTCTGGGAGGATATTCTCCAGAGCTGGGCAAAATATAAATAAGCAGGAGAGGATTGGACACTCACAGACATCATGCAAATAAATTGGTGTGGAAATTAGAAACTCCTTCATAGAGTCAAATTTTGCAGCCCCTCCTCCGCCTGGCCTCCCTGCAGTGGTTCAGCTTTAGGTCACATGCTGGTGATAGTATTGCTTTGCCAGTTTGATAATCCTCCTTCCCATGGACTCCAATTTACATAATTGACAGACAAACCCCGCCAATGACATTTGCTACAAACTTTCCCAAAGCCTATATTGAATTAGCTTTTCTTCAGGCAGTGCAAGCCTGTGTTGAAATCCTGCAGCATTTCCTCACAGAGCAGCTGAGCCCTGCCTGACATAACCTGCAGGTGTTCCTATAGTGCAAGAAATGGGCTGCAATGAAAGCAGCACCCTTTTGACCTTGTTGAGTAAAGGGATTGCAAAAATTTGTAAATATTCTTTCTTTCAGGAGCTGTTAGCAAATTGTGACCAATCTCCTTGCCACTGAAAGAGAACAGAACTCCCTCTCAGCAGAATGGGGACATGCCTGCCTTGTCCTGGTAACCTCCTAACCCTCTGAGGTCTGCTGCTCTCCCATTTTCCCAGCTAAATTCCTCCATCACAAACAAGATTTAATTCATAGCCTGGATAGCACACAGAGTGTGGGAAGATATAACATGGTGTATGTTACAGTAGGAATAAACTTAACACCCTGGCTCCAGTGGAGAGTGAAATCTAAAAGGAGGCACAGCCTCCTTCAGTCAACACTTCCTTATCACCACTTCTTGTCTTTCTAGATATATCCTGCTCTTCTGGCTCTTCATACAGAGAATACTCTTGCTCAGGTAAAATGAGCCAGTTTTGTAGTGATGTGGGAGTAATTATAATATGTGTGGGTGTCAACCGAAGGGCAACAGAGCTGGTTTAACTGGCACACCAAGGAGTTGGGCAGAAGGTGCAAGTGACACCAGTTTTGGCTTAGTTCTGAACTTACCATTGTCACCTCCACCACAGTTTACTAAGACATCTGTATGTTTTCACTCTTGCTAGCCAGCTCTTTCCAGATCTGAATGGATAAAATAGAGGGCTTATTTCCCTGTTGCATTGTGCAGTTCAAGATCTCATTTTGTAAAGCTCACAAATTACAGCCATTTTCCTTTCACATTTACCTGTGCTTTCACTTGCAATGCACCAGTAAAGGGCTAAAGTCCAAGGCAAAGTTTGAAGTTTGTGATAAACAGGAAGATGCTGACTTCAGACACCAGAATTGTTTTCATTGGGAACTAAGGAGCATCACAAACTCCCCATCTCCTGTCCAAACTACCAGCTGTGTATTGTCCAGGCTGACTTCTGGAACAGCCAAAGCAAATCCCATTTGTAGCACAGCTGAGAAGAGGTGCAGAGAGACACAACGAGTCCTTCATGCCAGATGCTAAGTAGCACACCTGTGGTTACAGGAAGATGCTCTGACACTGGTTTTGGAGGTTTTGTAAGAGCCTACATGGATAAACATAGAAAAATGGAGATTCAGGGTGCTCATAATGATGTGATCCCTTTTTGCTCATGTCCCTGTTTAACTTGTCCCCAAATGAAATGTTTTCTGCTCCGAGTTTCTGACATTCTGTCTATAGATTGGGTGTAAAAGCCACGTCAGGGCAGCCAGTATTTTGCATAACTTTTGCTGATTCTGGCTGTCTCCAGGAGAGATCTGGTCCAACTCCAAGCCAATGTCTTGTGAACAGGCATGTTGAAAGACGGAAAAAAAACCCCCCAAAAAACAAAGCCTATCAAAAATATAAGTAGCTGCCTGGATGAACCTTCAAATTTAAAGCTAGAGATCATCTACAGCCTTAAATGAGTCCAGAGGAGAACACTTCTGAACTCTTGAAGGAGGAATGTGTGTGCACATTAAAGCTTTAGCTTCCTCACCTAGTTTGCTCCCCAAACACCCACTAGGTCAAAAACAGTCCTGCAATACATGAGTGCATTGTGCATTCAATTTTTAATTTGGATCCTTACAATAACTCAGAACTTGAAAGGCAGGAATAGAATGTGTTGGACTTGCTCCTATTCCCATTTACAGATTTTTTCCCTAGCTCCTTTAATTTCAGCAAAAGCTGGATGAGGTTCAGAACCACCAGTTCAAACTGGGACAATGCTTAAGCAGGTACTGGCTTCACTGGAGTTGGGAAGCCTCAGATGTCCAGCTGAACACATCCTTAGGTGTGATTGCAAGGTGAATATCATTATAGAACTCCATGAGAAGGGAATCCATGCCTCTAATCTCAGACATCTGTAGGAGTGACACCTTTTTTGCCCAGGGCAGTATTATGGGTTGTCTCAGTTTTTATCTGTTAGCACTCTGAGCGAGATTTGTCACATTTCCAGCTGTTCAGAACATCACGTCTCACACTGAAATATCCATGAAACAAGACAGTGTTTGTAATAATTTAAAACAGTCACTTACCCCTAAGCAAGTAATTTGTCTCTGACCAGAACACCAGAGTAATAACTGGGATTAAAGATAGAGCAGTCAAGACAAAAAAAAGGTAAATCAATCACTGCATTAGGATATTTGAAGAATCGTTTGCATGTACTCACAAAGTATGATACTTGCTATTAAGCCCAGCTGTAGCAGAGTCACAAATTCATAAATATTCATCAAATAACCTTTTAGCAAAACTCTGCGACTATGATGGTGGCCAGCTACTGAATTCAATCTAATTGAAAATCTGAGAAGTAATGAAATGATTGCATGTCTGTCTCTTCATTAAATCAGTGTGCAAATTTGCATAGATTAATTTGCGTCAAATTAATAGCTCCACTCTTGGCTTAGAGCCAAGAGGACTTATGATCAATCTATAGTTTTAATTCAATTCTGCACTCCTAAAATGTTGGGTGGTTTTTGCTGTTTTTGAGACAGAAAATCAGAGCTGAATATGAATTTTCACCACTTCTGTAATTTTTCCCTATTTCTTGGGTTATGATGATTAATTATAATGAAATGTGCATTATTTAGAAGCAAAAAATAAACATGCAGTCTCAGCCATGGAGAACTGAGGTCTGGTTTCCTTCTCTGGAAATCACACTGGAAGTCTCAAGCCCTCAACCACATGGAATTCAGGCACAGGGTGGTGAATGTCTGGGGTTGAACAGGGGTTTGTGGCCCAGAGCAGCTCCCAGGACTTGGAGGGGGGCTCTGTGTATTTTAGCACAGCCCTGCCTGTCTTTCACCAGGTCCCCAGCCCATCATGCTCAACCTTTCCAGAGGATGCAGAATTTGCTGTACCTGTGCTTGAGCCCCACACTATTTTAAATCTCTTTAAACATTCTGATGTTCCATGTGCTGAGATCTGTCAGGAAAACAATGCCTTCAGTTATCTGAAGTTAATAACAGCAATAGACAGTGCATGCATTTACATTGTCAGCTTGCTTTTATTTTTTAACCTACTTTTTAAAAGAAAAACAATCAGGCTTTAATTCAGGACATTTGATTAATCAAACTCAGACCATCTGCTGCAGTCCTGTCTCCTGCTGATCTGCATTGCCTGCAGTCAGTGACATGATTCAGGGCTGCAGTCTCACACTGTCTCTTCCCCTGTCAGCTGTTTCACTGCAAATCTGCTCCTTTCACCCAACACACACTGACTGGGCTTTGTTTACTGTGATGACCATTTAGGATAGCTCTAGTGCTAGACAATTTGTATCAAAATACAGGACATGCACAAACACTGGTTGTACACCAAATTGTTGTATCTGCATGAAAACAGCACAAACTGAGGAAATTACAGCAAGCCAAAGAAATTCTTTACTAAAAAAAAAATCACTCCACAAACACTTCTAGTAGCAGCAGAATTTTAGTTTTGTCATAGTCTGTATTAAATGTCAGTAATGAACATCATGCCTTTTTTTCTCCTATGTTCAGAGATGTACTCAGGAACTCAGAGTAAAGAGCAGTCTGAACTTGCACAGCTTGGGGGTTTTAATGGGACTGGATCAGTTTCAGTCTAACAGAGTATCCCTCACACTGGATATGGCAGAGCTAAGAGCTGAGGCTTCCTCACGTCTGTGGGTGTAAACACTGCACTGACCAGCAGTGCTGGGAAGGAGAGAAAGGATATGGCCCTCCAACAACTCAACCATCCAGGGGATCCATAGCATTTTTCAGAGGCATGTGGGGATAAGCAGCATGCTTAGATGGAAATAATGAATAAGATGAAGTTCAGTCACCACATTAAAACTCATTTTTGGTGACATACAGGCCTTCTGCACACGGATGAATGCTATCTCTGCTGACATCAGATGCTGGAGTCAACCTCAGAAGTCAAGTAGGAACTGCACCTGGAGAGTCAGCCCTCACTTAGTCATCACAACCAGCAGGCAGATTATCAGCAGATATCAGTGCATTAGATACTGAAAATTTGGTTATCTAGTTTGCTGTAATTGCTGCATGACAGTATCAAAACACTAGTTCCCAAAAAGCTGACCTGGTTTTCATTCTTGTCTTGCTGGTTACATCCAAGATACCTGAGCCTGTTGGGTTCCTGAATGTCTGAAGATGGGACTCAGCACAAAACTGTCAAGTCAGAAAACTCTCCAGGAGATTTATTGCTGCATTATCAAAGGATCAGGGCTCTGCTGAATGCAGCTTGGAAGAAACGAGCCATGCCCTGCCCTGGAAACATACAGGCTAAATAAACAAGTTAGGGAGGAAAATAGGAGCCCAGGAAGGTGAAGGTTACAAGAGAAGTGATACCATTCTCATCTTCCAAGAAAGGTGTCCCAATCATTGTACCCAGCAGTTCCCTTAGAAGCTGCTTTACCAACAGCATCTGCAGCAAAGAAATGGACAGAAGTCTACATCACATAGACTGCATGAGGAAAGCCTGAGAGTTTTGTCACCCTAAGTATTTAAAATGAAACAAAAATGCAGTGTTGTTTGCTATTTGCCAGAACAGTAATCAGCAGGGAATGTGGGTCTCTCTGTACCTCCATAGCCAGTCAGAAGGTGCGAGAGGCAAGCAAAGCACAATTTCCAAACGGGACCACTTTTAACAGGCTGGGAAAGTACCAAAAGCTTTGAGTCTGGAGTCTCAAACAAAACAATCCAGATAAAATAACTTTCTAGCAGTGGTCAGTTACTGCCATGGGTCAGGCACAGCTCTGCACAGCCCTGGGTGTGAGCCAGCCCTGGCTGGTACCCATGGAGCTCCATAAGGAGCCACACACTCTGCTCTCTGCAGGAACGGGACGACAGATTTCTCACTGCCTTCAATAACAAGCATCCTCCAGCCACCAAGGCTAATGCAATAAAGTGAATTTCATTTTGGCATAAGAAAAACCAAGGGAACAACATGATGTATTGGCAAAATTTTAATCATAGAAGGCCAGAGAGGCAGCTTAAAAGAGTTAGGGTGTTATTAATCGGGTCATAGTGATGCAGCATTTCAAAACAGGCTTAACACCTGCTAATTTCATTTCAGTGCTGCTGAAGCTGAGTCAGCTAACAAAGCCTCTTCTGGATCAAGCACGTTCAGAAGAGTACAGAAGTTCTTTGCCTTCATGAAAATGCTTCCTCTCTTTGGTAAGGGCACTAAGAAGGGAGAGGGGAGAAAGGATGATCCCCTCCCTCCTCTAAGCCTGTCTGTGCAGCCAGAGCTGAGGGGAAAGAGGATAAAGAAGCATCATGGTATTGAAGAAAATCCCTTAGATAAGGGCTATTATATTTGCTACACTGGTGGAGATGAGGGAGTGTTTCCCTTTCCCTACAGAGGAGGACTGAAGCAGCCCGAGTTTCCCAGAGTCAGAGTAGGTCAGTGGGAATAGGAACAAACCCCATCCCTGATCCCTGCTATTGCAGCAGACCACACACTCATCCTCTCCTTGCCCTCGAACCCCTGCTAAAGAATTATCTCCTTGTTGCTCCAGTTACCTTTGCCCTGCCCTTGACTTTGGGAAGACAACATTGGTCTCTAGATTGCTGTAGTGAAAGCAAGATCCTGACGTGAAGGAAGCTGCCCTAGAAATAGAATGAAAACTGGCACATCAACCAAGCAGTGTGGGAGCATCCAACTACTTCTACTACCCACAACCAGCTCACCAGGGCAACCATTCCAGTGGGAGAGGGCAGCCCTGGGCAACAAAACTGGTTCTTTCTTTATGAATGGAACAGTGAATGGGAATGTTCCATTCGTAGTAAGCTCTGATCTTACCAAGAAGCCTGGGACCTAAAGAAGTTCATCTGTGCAAGAGATCTCTTTTTCTTGTACACCCCCCTCAGTCACATCTGTTCTGTGTTCCTAACCCTGTTTGTGCTGCTGCACAGGCCATGGAGTGCTATCAGCACTGCTGTCCTGGGCTGCCTGATGGGCCTTGCAGGACAACCACAGCCCAGGCGTGGAGCCAGCCTGAAACTGCTGGGACTGGTTAGCAGAGGTACAACATGGTTGGAATATGACAATACTGATGGCTTCACAGAACCATCCTGGCTCTGAGAACAGCTCAACCACTCCTGCTCACTAGTGAGAAGCTGTTCTGTATTAGTTCTGCTACTTGCAGAGTATCTTGTTGCAGTTCCCCATGTTATGAAAAGTTCAATAACTGGGCAGAGGACTTGAAGAAAATTCCACAATAAAAGGACAGTGGTAGGGCAGATCAGTTATTTTCGTATTGCTTTCATTCTGTTTGGAGACAATCTTCATCCCAAGGTTAAGGATGAGAACACTGAGTCAGAATTTTGTAATGGAAGCCATTTTGCATCCCCAACATTTACTATCAGTGGAAACCACAACGCTAAACCCGTGTAGTAGCTCAGTAGTTGATAACACAGCATCCACCTCCTTGTCCTTGACAGAAATGCAGAGTAACAGCAAGAAACGCTGCAAATCAACCTTAATATACTGAAACAGGACTCACTTTACCAGGACTGGCACTCACTACAGGCTTTATGCTCCATTTACACAGTACAAAAGACAACTGTGAAATGACTGGAAATGTAATAGGGAAGAATATAATTGGTTTTGCTGGAGATAGATGATCTTTTATGAAAAATAACCATCAAAAACAAAGGTTGGATTGTCTTCTCAGTTTCACCAAGGTAAAGCAACCTGATTATGAGAGCAGAGAATACACCAGATATTTACTGTCCAGAGAGATTAGGCTGATATAAAGCAAGTGTTTCAAGCGGTAAAGTTTTTGGATGCTGCTGCAGTCCTTGCCAGCCAGCTGGAATTTTGACATGCGCATGTCTAACTGAGGTCCAGAGGTCTCATAAAGTATCTGATTCTGATGGATTACTTGTGTTTTTCCAGACAATACTTTCAGTGTTTATCACATATTGCTTTGTTGTTCAAATACAGATTTCTGCCGTCCTAAGTAGAAGAATTGCCTGAACATCTCATGTGAGGTCCATTCCTAGCATCAAAACAAGAAACTTTGAGGTTCTAGGCAAAGACCTCCATTTTTGCTTTCTGATGTCATTTCACTAAAGTTATTTAAGTGACAGTCCCCCACCTTTGCAAGAATCCTGGGGTTGCAGGGCACAGAGCCCAGGCAGCCCCTGCCTGGCTGCCACACACCTGAAATATGCAGATGAGACACACTGGGAAGAAAGTAATTTCTGTGCAGTGAGACACTGAGTCCTTTGTTCTGGGGCTTGGAGATGCTCTGCTGTGAGCTGGAGGTCCTCAACAAGGCAAGGAGAGTTACAGCATATATTTGGGTCATCCCTTAGTCACTAGTCATAGACCAAGAAACACTTCAGTGCCAATTCCACACACCCCATCCTGACCCCCAAGAAACTTAGAGTCACAACAAACCAGGTGAAGATTTACTTCTTCTCCAAATCCTTTTCTTTCCCCCCAAAGTCCTGATCCTGTATAAGTTGTCTGTTCTTATACCAGGACAAACCACCACAAACTGCTATGAACTCCACCAGGAGAAAACTGCTATATATAAAAGGAAGACCTGAATAGCTTAGAACTTCAGAATATTAGGAAAGAATCCACAAAAAACCCCTTTCTTATTTCAGTTGTGAAACAGGTCCTTTGTAAATGTGTCATGGATCCCACAGCAGCGAGAGACAGCTCAGAGTGACAGGAGGGTGCAGCAGACACAAAAGGTCAAGTATTTTCCCCAGCTCGGGATCAAACATCTTTTCTTCATCTGCTCAACTTTTTGTATTTTCAGAGCTGTCAGTACAGTGCATGTTGAACACTTCCGGAAAATCACTAGGTACCTGTCCCCCAAGAGTTACTAAGTACTTTTATAACTTCACCCATTTCCCAAGTGATCGTTATTTTATAGACGCTGTATCAAAGTTCAGATATAATGATTGCAGGCAAGAAGCCAGTAGAAGCGTGACAAAGAAAATTCCAGTAATACATGAATTAATTTGACCGTATGTCACTAAGCTTTTTTGCATGCCCGAGTAACCCACAGACAGTAACTGTGGTTAGTTTTACAGAGGATGATATGCAATCATAACAAAAAGTAAACACAAGTCTCGTGTTTTTTAGTTGTCTGTGAAGAATGGAAGAACGTCAGCCCACCTTCATCTCTCCTGGGACACAGACCTGCTTCCCTGGTCACAGAGAACTCACACCAGCCTAGGAGCACACTGGGAAAACAACCCACTTGATCTCATCCACTTCAAAACCCACAGAAGTGAAACACTAAATGAAAGCACTCAGCACCGAATTAACCCAAGGACTGCTGCTTACCCATGACTGAAGAGCCACACGTGCTGTAAGAGAGCTTCAGAAAGTGCACAGTAAAGTAATAAGGAGAGAAATCCCCCTCAGGACAGCTACACCCCCTTGACTGTGAGGTCACTAAAGCACAGCTATAAAGCATCTGGGACAGGTGTGTGGCAGGATGGGGACAGTGCACAGCTGGCAGTGATTCAGGGCCCCTCAGCAGCTAAAAGATGTTTCCCCTCCACCCCCAGCTATTGAGAGGGAGATGGAGTGACCCAGGCAAGGGATTGTTTACACCTGGAATAATTTACCCAATTAATAGCGCTCAGAAGCAAAATGTAACCCCTCTTAAATCCAGCAGTGTGGAGAGGGGCGTTCTCTCCAAAGGCAAAGGTGAACCTTCTGGGCTCTCTGTGCCTGGCTGTCCTATGGAGCAATTAGAAGCTGAAACGGAGACACAGTGGCTGACCTGATTTCCAGCTTGATCTTTGGTATTTTATTGCCAGCAGTGCACCAGCCTGAGCTGCAGGACAGCATAAACGAGGTGCAGTGATGAAACAAGAGCTAGAGCAGCCACACACATTCCTTTGGGAGATTTTTCTTCAGCCTTTATCAGAACAGACAAGATGTGAACGTGAATGAGGGTCCCATCAATACTACAGGTCTGCCTGGGAGCAGAGAATTCCTGGGAGAAACAAGCTGATCTCTCTAGGGGAAGATTTCTTTTTTCAGATGACTTTTAAAGACCACATGGCCCTTTTCTGCTTTAGATACAATAGCTAAGCAATAATATCAATGCTTTGAATTTAAGCTTCCCACCAGCAGTCCTAGCATGCTTGAAAAGCACTCTAAGTGGCCTTTTCCAGAGCATCTGTAGGAATTAGTAGTGTAAGTCACAGAATCAGTAATGCTTTAAAAGGAATTACACTCCTAATGTTAACTTCCTTCTTGCGGTGCTTCTGTGACTTTGGTGTTATCAGGGCCAGGGTTCTCAATGCTGGTAAAGCTGGGCCTAAAATTAGAAACACTGAATGGCTCCTTAAGAGGGAAGTGCTGGTGCATACCAGATGTGATGCTCAAGGCTCCTCCTTAGGAAGTGCTGTCTTTCCCTGCTCCTCTCTGAGGGGTGACTCTGCTCCCTCTCTTCCCACTGGTGGAATAGCCAAGGCCACTGTGGAGGTTTCTCAGCCACCACTGTAGCAGCCAGGCACAGAGCAACACTAATTTATCACTGAATTTAGGGGCAGTGAGCTGCTGCTTTCCCTGTGGTCCTTATTGCAACAACCACAGGTACAATCTGTGCTAGAAAAATGATTTTTCACCATGTACCAGTGGCTTTGGCTGCTCTGCATGGAGCTGGGAGCTCTGGTGGGAGGCAGACCTTTGCCAGGCTAATTTATATATTTTGTCAGCATGCTGGAAAGGAGCCTTTGGATATATTTTCAGCTCATGTCAAAACACCACACATGTTTTTCTGATCCCAGCACTTACATTCTAAAATGCTTTAAATCTGCTTTCATAGTTGATATTTTTAAAGAAGGCATGTTTATATATACAGCACCATGGCGACAGGAAAATAAATTCAAGAAAAAAATGCACCAGTGCATCAAACCCTGTTTAGAACACACACTCAATTAACATATCTAAATTAATCAGTAGGATCCAGATGTCTTGTCACTACCATTTCAATCAATAACAGGATAGGTGTAACGATAAACTCCCATTACAAATACCTTACAGATATTAAGGTCTCTGTCCAGTCCATCAGCATTCACCATATAATTAACCCCAGAGAACATGAATCAATCTTTTCCTCCAGCACATGTTCTCCAAGATCGTCCCCCCTATCATGAGCCCCCACGCTCTGACCGTGGAGATACAACACAAACCAGAGCCCACGTGAGGTGATGGTTCTTTCTCCTGACTTGCTGTTGAGACCACTGAGGTACCCAGTGCACGTGAGTGGAGCTCCCAGTGCTCAAGGACCATGAACACAAGCACTCATTTTATAACATGAACATTTGCAAAACATAGATAAATGTCCTTAAAAATTTCCCAGGCATCTAAGCAAAAACTTACTTTCAAGACAGTTCTATTTTAAAACATGAGAAACACGGGGGAAAAAGGTAAAAGTTATAACAATGAAAAAAGCACTGCTCCACAAAGTCCATTTTCATTGAGCCCTGAAAGCAAATTGACTGCACTTGTAGGCAATACTTTTTAAAGTCTGGTAACAGGATTGAAAACACAACAATCATCTTCCTCCCACTGCCATTTGGTATGGGAGTAGTAGACTACACTTCTACTACTTGGATCTTAGCTATTGAAGTCACAGCCCCCGAGGGCTGTAAAAAGTTGCTGCTGTCATATATAAATCAGTCTTCTTCATAAAAATGACATGGTTTGACATGTAGGGATAATATTATAAGGTAACTACCATGGAGGTTTCATGCTTGGATACTTTCAAAAAGATGTTTCTCTTTATCCCTGACCACAAATACATATTGGTGGTTTCTTGTCAGCTGTTTGAAAGCTTTAAAGAACTGCTGTCTCTGCTGGGGTCTGCTCCTTGGCTGAACTTTTCATTAACCTTTGATCACTCTTCAGAGCATTTTTTTAGCAAGCAACTGAAGAATTTCAAGTGCTGCAGTGAGTCTGTATGTGTGGGGGAGATGAAGAGGAGGTGAAGATTTTTATAGATGTACATGTACATTTTGTACAAATACACACCCAAGTCCTTAACTCTGACAGGACTAGAGAAAAAACAAATGGGTACTTCTATTTTTAAGATTTTGCAAAAATGTGGAAATAAAGAGGAATTATTGTCTCCAGTTAAGTTACCTCTCTTCCAGCACCTTCACCCCACGGAAAAGAACAGGAATGGCTTAAGGAGACTTGCCTTTGCAGATGCAACTGGTGATGCAAATCTAATTAACACAGCTCTTCTCTGCCGAGGGGATGGGCACAGGCAAGGCCGTTTCTCTTCCCAAACGCTCAGGTTTACAGAAAGCTGAACTTCCATACACACTGAAATAGCACCCAGCCAGGCAGGCAGCGTGGAAATGACGGGCGAGGGGCCCGTTCCCTCCCGGAGCACCCGGTGTGCCCTGTGCTGGCAGCTGGTTGGCAAGACTGGCCCCGAGCTTGGCAGCAGCACAAAACCCCTTTGGGGGGGTCAGCACGTGTGTCACAGAGCTGCAGCTTGTTGGCATTGTCCCCAAAACATCCAGCACGGGTTCATTCATTAGGTGGAACAGCTCATTAGTGCGCTCTGGATGTGAACACCCATTGTGACACATTTTAGCTTTTGTTCTGCTCTTTGCAAGTTTAACTTAAAGCATTTTCTCCAAAGCAAACACGCCCCACTAGCATTTGCTCACAGAGGTGCTTTTTTTGCATTTAAGTACCTTCCTGGGATATCACAGCATTTACTGAGCCCTCCACAAGTCATTTTTAGCATCCCTTTTCCCCCTGACAAGCAGCACATCAAACAGCTTGCAAATTTTCACTAGCTGAAAGTGCAGGCTTGTCTTGCAAGCTGGCAGCTGCACCGAATTTTCAGGAATACGTAGCAGCTGTGGCCATGATTCTTCCCACTCCCCCCTGTTTTGCCAAGGCAGGTTAATTGCTTCTTCATGCAAGCTGTCACCCTGGTTCCAGAAATGCCATTGGATTCGGTGCATGCTGGGGGCTGTAGTCTTTTGGGAGGTTTGTGTTTGCCAGGAGGATACGAGACTGCAGTGCAGCTTTGGAGACTCACCCTGGGTTGTGCTTTAGATGCTTGTGTTTTGTTTCACTGGCTGGGTTTCTCTGTACCAAGGATATAAATCTTCATATGGATCTACAAGTACAGGGTTGTAATGAATTTAAAATGCCTGAAAATAAATATGGCTCTTCTTTTCACAGCAACTCCGCCATTTCCAAAGAGGTTTAAATAAATAACAGCATACTGCTTAATCATAGCAAAATGTGGAAGATGAATTGATTTGGAGGTTTAAGGGTGTTAATTTTGTTTGGGGAAATGCCTAAAGAGAGTGCCATTAAAGATAAATAAATGGTTCTGGTCTCTAGCTGGCTGCTGGAGAATTGTATAAAGGTTTCAGGTCAGGTTTTTCACTGCTTGCAGGCTTTGCTTTGGGAAGTGCCTGTAAGCAGCAGAAACAGCCTTTAGCTGTGTCTGAAGATGTGGTTACAAGGACACATTCCCTGTCTCCATGGCAGGGGTCAGTGCCCCCCTCTGATGTGCTGAGACATGTGTTTTCAGAGCACTGGTTTTAATCCACAAGGATCATATTCATGGGGACCCTCCCTTTGCTCCCCCCCAAGGTACACGTGAGGGGATGGAAACTGTGCGTGTGGGCAGAAACAGGTCAGGAAGGTGGGAACGTCTTAGATTGGCTTGGCTGCAAGAGCAAATGCTTGAATAGCTGCACCCAGAGCTTCCTTCTGATGGGAAAAAGGCTCTATTTTAATGATGTATTTGATATGAAAGGGCACGGTGCTTCAGTGCATAGCTTGCAATAAGAGGAAAGCAGATATGACAGCTGAGGCTTCACAATGTTAGAAATAGGCCTTTCAGACTCTAAGACAAGGAAAACAAACACCAAAGGACGAATTTATGGTTGGAATAATAGACTGGTGGGTTTGGGGGGACAGGCTTGAAATAAGCTTCCCTTGACAGCTTCTATATTTGTCTCATGCTGCCTACTTTTCATGCAGCATCCCCACCCCCACGAACTCCTCAGCTCTAGGTAGAGCTGGAGGTTTAACTAATTCCTCAAAGCACAGCTAAATTGTCTTGGGAATTATCACTGCAAAGGCGTACGCTGTGCTGCAGAGCAGGAGACAACCTCAGTTACAGCCTGGCTTTGCTGGGGTGGGAAGAAGAGCTTGTGGGGTGCTCAGGGTGTTAAGGGCCAAAACTAAGATACACAGAAAGTTGTTCACAGAAGGTAGCAAAATATTTTTTGGTCACTGACCAAAAAAAAAA
>VYXC01006019.1:3099810-3173439 GCA_013397175.1 Platysteira castanea | reverse complement strand
AGGGGAAAAAAGGAAAAATCCAGCTTGTATTCAGGGAGGGAATCACAGAAATGGGAAACTAGTTTAAGAATCCGAGCCAGGGTACTGTTGCCTATATTTATATATGGGAGGGAAAGGAAGACATATAATATATATGTGTGTATATATATACATATATATGTATTTGGAGTTGCTTGGTTACTCAGGCAGTTTGACAGCCAGGCACAGCTTGGCCTTTGTGCCTTTGGGAGCTAGGAAGGATGTGGAGAGATGGACAAGCATTTGATGGCAACAGAGGAGAATTTTTTCCCCACTGCCCTTCCCTGCCAGGCATTCTTCTGTTCCACAGGTTCTCCCAGACATGTATCACATTGCTCTGCATTATCACTAACCCCAGAAATGAGTTGGTGGTAGCTCTTTCTAGTACACTCAATATTGTATTTACTTTGGATATACATCTCTGTTCTTTTTATCCCCTTGAACCCTGGGGACATTGTTAGGGTCACTTAACCTACCATGTCTTAAAATTGACTTCTCTGTATCTGAGTACTTTCTTTTTTACACATTGGCCAGTCTTAGCCATTTAAGTGCCTTCTTAAATACACTGGAATAAAATACACCATTATGGATTTCTTTTACTAAGCCCTTGATTTCTTCTCAATATATTTTCTCTCCAAGAACTGTATATTTGTCTTTACTTACCAAACCCTCAGCTTCAATTTACTGACTTTTTAGACACATCACTTGATGAACTAATTGCTAAATGTTCTAAAATTGAACAGAACGCCATTCCAAGTCTTAAATATACCAACAAATTCCTTGCATATTGCGGCCTTTATAAGTAATGATGAGTTTAATTCCTATATAACCACACAAAGCTTTGTAAAGAAACTGTGTCATGTTCTACATTTTCACAGAGTTGAAGGAGTAGAAAAACTACCAGAATGACTGCTGAATAAATGACTGTACAAATAAAGCAGCTCAAGCGTGTGACACACTCAACTTTCAGAATCTCCTGGTATGCGATAGACAGATTTCCATTAATAATTCTTTACTGTCTGGACCCACCATAAAATTTTCAGAGTTACCCATGCTCAGGTTTTTTTCTTTCTACAAAACAAGATTTTCGGAGAATATGACCGTATAGAAATACAGTCATGGCTCCTGCAAAGACTCACACATTTTTTCAGGTACTGAGGCCTTTAACTGATTCTTATTTTCAGGAATGGAGCCTAAGTATTTCAAGCTGTTTCTTTTGTCTAAATGAGAGATCAGAATATAATGGAAAACATCTAAAAATTTTAAAAAAACCCTCCACCATAGCTGGAATTACTGAAGATTTGCTTTCCTTTACTAGACATTTGGGGATCCAAAACCAGTGAGTCCACTGTTCTTCCAGTTTTCACCCTCAGCATTATAACTGTATTTTTCAGGAGTGCAAACTCACCGTATCCACCAAAATGTTTTATCTAGTAGTGGCTATTTACAGCCAGAAGAATATATTTGGCTGCTCTTTCTGCTGCCCTGTCTGGTTTCCTCTGACTCCAGGGAGTCTGTCCACGCTGAGCTGTCAGAGCAGAGTCAGTGTGGTGCATGGACAGCCAAACTACCGGAGATTCATTTTAGTCCTCCTGCTTTCTAGGATTACCCACGAGTTTTTCTGTCGCACAAACCTGAACATGATGCTGCAGCCTCTGGCAGGATGGAGAAGCCCAGAAACTGCCTGAAACACCAATGCCCTTCAAGGACAGCACAGCTAGCAGAGATAATGCACACTCTATTATCTTCCCAAGTGAAGGACTGTATGTGCAAGGAATATTTTGCTTTTGTAGTATTTAATTTGGAGTTTCACTCTCACAGTGTGTGCTGCTCCCTTTTCATGTTAGAGGACACGAGCCAGTGCAATGCTTCCAGAGCTGAGGGCAGGGAGATCTAAGCTGGTGCTCCATTCCTGGGGGGCACAGCCATCCCCTGGAAACACTTCACCCATGTGGTGGGATGTTCGACTGTGCCTGAGGACAGGTGGTGTCAGCTGTAATCTCTAAGGAAGGGTTTTCAGTGATGTCTTCCTTAAAACCAGTTGAGGGTGGAAGCTTTTCAAGATAAAGCTTAGATACTTTAAAGGCTTGATGATGCAGGGCTATTTCAGTGATCAGGAAACCCTGAAAATATCTTGCCTTTTAAAAAACCCT
The DNA here is from genome assembly GCA_013397175.1 of Platysteira castanea. NCBI lineage: Eukaryota > Metazoa > Chordata > Aves > Passeriformes > Platysteira > Platysteira castanea. Next base: position 3,171,268 of record VYXC01006019.1, on the reverse strand, counting down.
CTTTCTTACATAACTCCTTCACAAAAAATATTCCTGAACCTTTCAACAGCAGCAACCAAAAGCTAATAGGAAGTGAATGCATCAGCTCATCTGCTGTTGTGATTGGTAATTTTATATATTGGTTTGCTAAATGATAAAGTAAAATAAATTAGTTCCTATCAAAAGTTTCCTGAATGCATTCAGCCAGAGCTTATTGTTATTTATTCATCTGTTGGATTGCCTTTGTAAAAGCCAAAGCTGCTTTGAGAGCGTATGTGACTGGAATAGTCTAAATGGAGAAGCCGTGAGTTGGGAAGGAAGCCAGCAAGTCATTAATTAAGGAGCTGTACAGTTTGCAGTCAGACTTTTTGTATTGTGAAAACTGCCTAAAAATCAGTGACTGAACTGCTCCAGCTGCAGAGGTGTCCCCCTGGGGCTGTCCCCAGGTGAGCAGGGGCCCGATGGCACCGGCAGTGGTGGATGTGCAGCTCTTCGTGCTCGAGGTGCAGGAGCCAGAGCTCGGAGCAGCTCGGGGTGAGGGCAGGGCTGCTGCCAGGCAGGAATGTTGTGTCCAGGGCTGCCCACAGGACTGGACCTCATGTGGTCTCAGCATCGCTCATCCCACTCCCAAGGCTGTGCAGGGCTCAGAGGAGAGTTACACTGTGAAGTATCAGCTTTCTGCTCCTAGCTCGACAAGGCTTTATCTTCCTCTAAGGTACAGAGGATTCTTTACACCCAATCTATGCTGCCAAGTCTGCATTTCTGGCCACATCTAATGGCCACCACTATTGAAATAGCTGGGAGGGAGATGGGCAAGCAAATGACACAGCAGCTATACAAAACTGGTTTCAGATCCTCCAGGTCTTATTTCATGGTGTTACTTTTCTGTCCTCTCTCAGAAATCCTTGTGTAATGTAGTCAGGAGATGTGCCTGGCTAGCACGACTGGCCTTTTCTGTGTCATTACACTCATAACCCTTTTGACTGCACTATCAAATCGTGGTTGAGGCCATTTCAATGGCAACAGAATTATGTATTTAAATTATTCTTTATCTTTGTAATTCGAAATATGTACAGTTAGCCAATTTGCATTTGAAAATGATGGAGAGGAAGATTCACTGGAGAACAACAGCTGCTCAAACAAATGAAAAAGCATTTTCTTCTTTTATTTATCCTGGAACAGTAAGTGTGGATACAGCATCTGGTCCTCCATGAGGTCTTTGCTTCTTGCCCAACTTCCAGCTGGAATGACTGAGAGTCAGTGTGATCTGCTGACCTTCCTCAAGGTCTCCAGTGATGCCACCCAAAACAGAACAAAGCATCCTAGCTGGATGCCTTTCATGCTAATCCCTGAATCAATACGTTTCCAAGATCATTATTGGGCTTTCATGCACTGCCAAAAGATTGTGTTCCAGCAGTTCTCTCATTCTCTGTGTTGTGTATCCTTTGGAGCATTCTTGATTATAAATCATTTTAACTATCATTGTAATATTGCACTCCCCTTGTGTAATAATCAGAAACGTGGGAAACCATTCCTTCATATCTTCCCAAACAGAGACTGGAAACGTCGAAGATAAAGAAAGATGGAAGAAGAAGTTGCAGCTCAAATCCTTTTGAATCCTGGAAATGAAGCAGAGTGTTTGGAGCGCACTGCCGCGACCTCACCTCCTGTCGCATTCCTGTCAGGAAAAGCCAGGTCTCTTTGGTTGCCTAACAGAAAGGCACCTGAATGACAACCTCCCACGGCTGGGATATTTATTTTATGTTTAAAAAACCCAAAGACATGCCAGAACTTCATCATCTTATAGGCGAGGAGTGTGTTGCAAATCCTCATCTGTTCACACGATGGGCAAATCCTGCACGGCGGCTCTGAACCTGCACCCTCGGGGCGGTGACTCTTGGCAAAAGACCCGTGGGAGGTACGGTCCCATTGTCTCCTGGGACATCGCGGAAAACAAACTGCCTGTTATTGTGAGCGAGAACAAAGCACGGGAGAGCAGCAGGCACCTTTGTCTTCTAATTAGCACCGATGGCTAAAGCTCTTTAGAGAAGGGACTTTCCCACTGTGTGTTTGCACAGAGGGAGCTGATGCGATGAGGGCAGCTGAATGCTGCGGTATAAATAATGAACTACACAATAAACACTATGAGACTGGTTCAGTTGAGGGACAAAAATAAACACGGCAAACAAAGGCATTCATCATGTTAGTTAGAAATGCCATGTTAAGACCCAGCAGAGATTCTTACAAGTTTTCTCAAGAGTCCAGGTTATAAACTTTATTCCACAAGCATAAAAAAACACTTTGCACACCAAACTTTGTGATATCAAGCATCCACCCAGAGGGAGAACGAGCACAGATTTCCTTTTCTATCTATATTCAGTGTCTGGTGTAAGTCTGACCTTTTGAAGAACTGGCTTTGTGTATTCTTTCCAGGTGGCAGCGAAGAATTACTGCTTGATCTCTCCTCCAACAAGAAAAAATTAACGAAATATTTATTTCAACAATGGCTGTGCATTAGCCAGCCAGGGAACCTTGTGATGCACAGGGAAAACATTTCTGTAGTAAACCACGATAAGAGCTGAGAATACTGCCAGTGCTGCAGAGCTCTGGGCTCAGAGCCACTCTCCTGGCTTTATTCAGATGTTGTTATTGATCTAATCTGCAGTGAGATGATCACAGGAGACACTCCTTACATTATTTAACTTGGATTTGGGGTTGGATGGGGATTTTTTTGTTTGTTTTGTTCTTTATTCTTCATTTGTGCTATTATTAATACAACACATCATTAGTGAATTTCACAGGTAAGTGGCTCTTGTCTCTCTTGACACATTATTAATCAAGACTGATGAAGATGCTGCATCCCTCATGCACTTGAGCTACGTGACCAACCCCAGGCTTGCAAACTACCTGCAGTGCACTGCAGGGATGAGCCACAGCAGCACATGGGTGACAAGGGCACACAGGAACATTTTTGTGGGGCAGGCAGCAGTGCAGGCAGAGTCTCCCAATGCCTACACTGCTCTGAACTGAGCAGGAGCCAGCAGACCCACTTTATGCAGACACACAGAGAAGCCAGAGCCAGGATGGATATGTGAGATGTCAGCTCTCTCTGAGATTGATATCTGACAGGAGGGAAAATACCCACCCAGACAAAAAAAGACCTGCCACTCTGAGGCCCTGCTCTGCAGAGATGTGATACTGCCCATCTGTTCATCTGCACGTGGGTGCCTACCAGTCCTGAGCTGGGGAGGCTCAGCATACTGAACCCATTATTTGGGTCTGGCATTCCTGCCCCTGCTGCTCTCCAGTCCAATTTACTCAGTTTAGGCACTTGCAAGCAAGATTTTGATGACAGTTGCAATCATAACACCATAGATGGAGGGAATAAACAGATCAACTCTTAATAGCTACTACTGTTTGTTTATTTTTCCAAACAAACATTTCTCCTGGAACTCATACTGCAAGCAAGAAAATCCATGAGATTTCCAGAAGCAAAGGATGAAGTTAAGCTCCGCAGAGGTTCCTTCTAGCCGGGTCACTGAGCCAGCAGGCAGCCTGTAACCCTGGTCCATGGAAAGGGGAAGCTTTGTTTTCACATGTGCTTCCAGATAAATGTGGAAATTGAGCAAGAATAAGATGCACAACTGAGCTACCAAATTTCAACAACTTATCACACTTTGTGCGTTGGCTGTTTGGAGGAGTTCAATGTCACTGGGTGGTACAGCATCTGGCTTAATGGGACTCTGGATGTGGTGGTGAATCTGCAGTAGAAGCTGTATGGAGAGTACACAAGGTACCCCACCTTCAGTGCTTTCTCTCTTCTGTGCTTCTTTCCCCCTTTATCCAAACTAAAACTTGCTCATAATGAAAATACCTGTTTGCTCTTCATCTGTGGAAGGCCCTAACACATACCCGTGCTGCCACAGCACCTCCCCTGCACACCCTCACACATCCAAAATGTCCAGCTCATCTCCTGAGCTTGTCAGAAATAGTTACCATCACAGCCTGGGCTCTTGAGCTTGCAAATGGTAATGCTGAAACATCCAAACAGGAGATGTCATCCTGTCACCATGAATGACAGATGATTATGGCCCTTTCTAGATGCCTGTAATTAATGTTACTTTTAAACTTGGACGTGAACATCCAGGAGCACAGTAAATGGGGAAATGCTCCAGAAGCTTTGGATTTCTTTTCTTCTCCCTGCTTATTTACCTTACAGGTCTTTCAATAAATTAAAGAAATCACTAGCTGTTGCCTATAAAACAAAGATGGGGAGATGAAATTCAGAGCTCCAGATAAACACATGGATAAGCATCACAGCTAGGGCTGAAGCCATGGGTTGGGCACATGCCATCCTTCCCTGTCAGTGTTTACACAGGAACAACGTGGGAACGGTGCCTCAGAGTCAGGCTGTTATCTTGAAAATCAGGACTGATGGCTACCAATCTCTCTCTTTGCCCTGTGCCTCCTCATACCCTGTGCCACTGCTGGCTTTTATCACCCTTTTGCATTTATTTGTTACCATTTTTGCTCCCAGCCTGTGGCAGGAGATTTTACTGGGGCAATGCAATTTAATATGTGGTGGATGAGCAATGTCAGCAGTGGGCTCAGGTACCTGAAGACTGTGGTTAAGAATAACAACTTCTTGCTGCTCATCCTGTATCCCTGTTTGACTACGTGATGCTGAACGTCAGTCAAGGGAGGATTAGACTTTCCTGGAAATAGCTAAACAGCAAAATGAACAAGATGTCTAAGCTTCTCAAATAAAATCATGTATTTTTAGTCTATGGAAATTCAAACCAAGGCTCAGCCAGAGACCAGGGGAAAAAAGCAAAACAAAGATTATCGAAAGCTTATGTTTAAACAGTTTCAGCCCAAATATTTACTGATCACACACATACACAAAATGCTGGTATGTTTTACAATGAAGAGCTAGACCCTTTAATTGCATAGGAAGCCAGGCTTGGGGATTCAACAGAAAATAAACATGCCCCCTGCAGAATTCACTGTAAAGATTTTACATTTATTTACATCCCTGTTTTTCTTTAACCTACATTCCCCCTGACAGAGGGGTTGTTTTGGGTAATAATCTTTTCATATAGGCCAAGTCTACTAGAAACTATTTGCAATTCATTTAAAATATGGTTTCTGGAATATACTGCAAATCCCTTTTGCTAAGATAAAAAAAAGCAGAGAGAAGAAATAACATGCCATTTAATCTTTGGGCTCATCAACTCCTGAAAGATTATTTTGACAGTCAATTTGATGTATTTAACTGAACTTCCAGTCTACTCTCCTTGAAGAAAGCCATCATTTATGACTTGCTGTTGTGTAAGAGCATCCCAGATACCGGCAGTGTCTTTTGAAGAAATATTTACGAGGGGAAAGAGCATATATTAATGTTTTCTTGCTGTTCAGGCTTGGTTCTAAACTCCACAGTGCATCCTGTGTGCCTCTTCCCTGGCTCGTATCAGCTGCTTCTGCCCCAGGGAGAGGGCAGCCAGGGATTGCTGGTGGATGGGCAGCAGGGAAGTCAAAATGTATGTCCTCAGAAAAAAGGGCTGATCTCCCCATGGGGACACAGGGATACACACGGCCATGGGATGCAGGGTGTGCTGCTGCTCTGCACTGAGGCACAGCCATGGGAGCCACTCCTGCCCTTCCACTTCCCCCTCTTCACTTGGCAGTGTCGCCCTGCCAAATGATGCTGCACAGGGACTGAAGAGCTCCCCCACCACAAAGGGTTTTAACCACCCTTGTCCTTTCAGAAACAGAGAGAGGCTGTGGCCACACAAAGCATGATTTTGCAGGATTCATTGCTGAGGGTTTGCGCGTTTGGGTTCTGGAGCAGAAAGGCAGCAAGCCCCACACCCTGACAGCCCTGACTGTGGGAGGGCTGGCTCTGAGCTCAGGTGCAAGGAGAGGCAGGACAGAGATGCCAGGCTGGGGACGTGTCCTGGTTGCCACATGTGCAGTTAGGTCAGCCTCTCATAAAACCACCTTTCTTCCCTGGAGGGCTTTTCTAAGGTGAAGCTCATGGCACTGGAAGACACTGGGACTCTCCTGGAGCTGCTGTGCCTCTCAGGCACTGAGCACTCCTGCAGCAGCTCACTGCAAGTCAGAAAACAAGGGAGGCTTTTGTGTTACAAATAACAAGAAGTAGGTCAGATCCCACAAATGCAAGCAGACAGGGAAGAAGGCGCTTGCGGTTCTTTACAGTCATCTTTAGGATTAGCTTTGTAACAAGCACCGAAACCACTCAAAGCACTGCACTGAGGCTTGGAGAGCTGGCTTTTGCTGGGGTGCTCGTATCTGGGCATCTACTTGTGGCCAGCACACTCTCCTTGCACATACAGGCTCTGCTTCAGAGCCCACTGCCACACTTGTGTGATACTCCAAAAATAAACCACATCAGACTGCGGGAACTGAGGGCAGACCCTTCACTGAGTTTAACAGAGCTCCCTGCTCAAAGGTGATGTTTTGCAGGGCAGCCCAGTGAACAGCACAGAAAAACAGAAGCATTTCTGGGCATAGAGAGAAAAACCAGGCTCAATTTGGGCTCATCAGTATTTTTATAATCCGGCTGATGAAGCTGTGTTGTCCCGTCACCTGGGTCTGGAGGACTGAGGAAAGAAGTGATTGCCCAGTGGTTTAACAGGGTTTGGATTGTGCCTGGCATGGCTGCAGGGGGAGAGGACAGGGTGGCACCAGCCTGTGACTGGAAGCCCTGTGTCCCTCTCCTCCCTGCTTTACTGTAGGCCCAGCCTCACTCATCTGCCATTTATTCCCCAAAACCCTGTTTGAGACCAACCCATCCCACAGCCTCCAGGCACAAGCAGTGCTGCCCGGGAGGGACTGAGGGCAGTGTCAGCTGCCTGCTGCAGCTCTGCTCTTTGCAAACCAGCTTTGCCTCTGCATGGAGAGAGTGAAGAAGACACAAAGAGCAGGGGGCACTGAGAGAAGCTGCCATCAGCAGAACCAGGGTCATTCTCCTAAAGCCCAGCCAAATGTTTTATCCCCTGACTGCATTTTTGGGTATTTTTGGCAGGCAAGTTTTTGACTGTACATGTTCTTGTCCTTCCCTTTCTCTAAAAGCACAGTTTAGAAGAAATAAGCCAATGATTTTCCCAGGCAAGATTAAGACTGCAGTACCATTTAATTAAGCTGTTGTTTTAAATGTGCTCTGATGTTTTACCAGCCTGTTGAAGGCCTGGGAGACGATAAATACTTGTCTGCAACCTCTTTCTGTGTTCTGAGAGCACATTTTAATTACCACCCTCTATCCCATTTGCAGCCAGTTTACAAGCTCTCCACCGTGGTGCAGATGAACGACGGCACTTTCTGCCCTCCAGACAATGCCAGGCACTCGCCTGGGAAGCAGCCGAACAAAGAAGGCTCCTGGAAAGAAATAATTGAGGGCACCAAACAATTTACAGGACAGCATCCTGCAGCTTGTCTCTTCATGACATAAGAAACCCATAAATAGGCCAGATCTTCGGATACGAAGTTGTATTGAGCAAGGATAACAAATAGGAACCACATAACTGTGTGTTAATCGTGTCCCCAAGTCTCAAAATCTTGGGGCCAAATTGTTTTGTTGCTAGACTTTGACCTCCCGGCCCCAAATCACAGCAAGGCCTGAAACACCATCAGCTGCAATTTGCAGGAACCATCCCCAGTGTGGAGGCTCCCAGGACTATGTTTCTGTTCCCCAAATGCTGAATTATCAAACAGTTGAAGAGCTGACTGTGGGTACAGTGGCATGAGAACAAATTCACCTGGCTGCAGCCTTCCTCGATATAAATATTCCTCAAGCCTGGTTGCAAATCAGTAATTGCAGCAAGAGAAGTCAAAATTCATGAAAGGCAGCAAGGCAGCTGCCTCCAGAGCATGATTTGGGATGATATTCTTGTCCCAGACCACAGACACTTCCCAGCTTTTCAGGATCACAGAGTGAGCATCCAAGTCAGGTGCAGGTGCCCCAGAGGTGTCTGAGCACTGGTGGGTTTGGGAACACAAGCTCTCCTCTTTTCTCCCTTGATTTGTGACCTTTCCCACATATGTGGCAGGCACCTGGAAATGCTTTAGGCTGATCTAAGCCCACTAAAACATCTTTCTGCTGTCTTGAGACGATTTAGGACCCAGCTGTGCTGGTACCAAGCGCAGTTGAAGCAAGGCAGAGTTGTCTGGCTGAGAAAAACAACCCTTCCTAGGGACCACCCAGAGGCCAAAATCACACCTAATCATTCTGCTGATGCTCAAGGGATACTGCCAGGTAAGGATTGGTCCTGATCACTTTAACCTTCACTGTGCTCAACCTTGGGAGGCACCAAATTAGTTAATCACAGCAGCAGTTAAAGAAAAAAAATTCACATCATAAATATTCACAGCATCACATGCAATACAGAAAATCCTGGCTAAATGAAGGAAAATAAATTAGGAGAATTTATCAGAACACTGGCCTGCTGATTAAAACCTAGCACAGACTCCCCACCATTGCTGACATTTGCCTGCTCTTCAGATACTGCAGTCACACAGACCCAGCCCCTCTGGCTGCTGGTGGCATTAAAGGATGAAACTCCCCCGATTTTAGGAGGAACAGGGTTGTTGGGAGTGACACTCCCTGATGTTTAGTACTAAGATTCCTCCATGCATGCTGCTGAGCCCTGCCCAGGAGGGGTGCAAAGCCCAAATCCTGCCAGTACCAGGGCAGAGCATCAGGGCAAGGGAAACCTGCAGGAAGGACCAGGGCCATAAGCACCAGCTCAGAATTGTCTTGCTGATACCCAAACCCCAGAGAGCAGCACTCTTCAGGTACTGGATTTGCCTCTGAAACTGATACCTGAGAAATACATTCAAATATTCATGATTGTTGGGCTCTGAAAAGCTGATTCCCCTTGAAATCAAGCTTTGGTACATGCCTATACCTTTAACTTATTGTAATTAAAATCAAACTTGGTGGCAGTTTTATCACTAGACCCAAATTTGATTCAAAGAAAGCAAAATGTTAAAATAAGAGCAGAAGGAGGATCCCTTGTATTCCCTACCAAACCCTGATTAATTTTTCATTTACGATTATTTCTGTGCAGCACTCGAGAGTTCAGGTAGTAACATTAAAAATTCCCTGTGCCCTCAGATTTACCTAATTAAAATTGACAACCCTCATTTTGAACCACAAACATAATTACCCAGTCCTCCTCACCGACTTGATAGCTGAGGTTGTTTGTTGATAATTTATGAGCATTGGAGAAGACAAACAACAAAGCTGAGGCTGTGAGCAACCTCTCAGTTCCTGCCTTTGAAGTCAGGAACACACCGGCGGCGGGAGCTGCTCGAGGCTGCGCGCTGGGTCCCTTCCCCAGGCTGTGCTGTGCCTCTCACCTGTGACAGTGACATCCACAGGACTCGTGGTCCCACTCCAGGGGTGTGCAGAGATCACTCTGAACTGCTTTTCTGGAGTGTTTGCACAAACATCAGGGCAGATCCTAAACTCCACCTGCTTTGGGGCATGAAAGCTGAGCTGGGGTTGCCTCAGGACACCCCAAAAGGAGAGGACATCACTTGTGTGGTCACTTTGGTGTTTGCCTGTTTGAGAAGCCCCTGCCACCATCCCAAGTCAGAAACCCAGCTAAACTTGGCTTTCTTTAATGGCATCACACCACACATGCCAAGCAACTCTTTCCAAGAAGAGTCTGAAAAACAGTTTCCCCACACAAGTATATAATTTTAAAAAAATTCCCCCAGGTTTTCCAACATTTCCTTATCACCTACAACCCCCCCCATGTCTCAGCACCTGCACAAAATCCTGGCTGCAATGACTACTTTAGGTTTGAGGTCCTGTGAGACCAGCCCCATGCAACCCATTCATCCCACCTAGTCTGGGTTTTGGGGAATCTGAATTTCCCCCTGTCCAGGAGCACCGTTATACCTGGAACACATGATGCAGCCATCCCTCCTGAAGCTGCAGGCAGGAAATAGGGAAAAGGGGCCCAGTGGGTGCAAAGGATGTTAATGGCACATAGGATGTAGGTGGCTGGCACCAGGTGTCAGCCAAATTACAGTTTACATCAGAGGTGAGGGGTAGGGAAGCGGTGAAAAGGAAAAAAAAAAAAAGAAAAAACAGTGATGCATTTCAGTGACAGGTTGCTCTATGTCTGTTTAGAGTTTTTCCCAGCCTTGCTCTCAGGGAGAAGGATAGAATCTCATTTTTGGGATGTGAAACGCGAATGCTACTTAATGCAGAACAGTGAAGCCTTTTCTCCAAGAAAAGCCTGTATCTTTCTTGTGTTCAAAGGTGATGAGAACACGGGGTTGTTTTGTCTACCAGCTCTTGGACAGCCCAACCTACTCCAACTGCCAGGAATGTGGGGACTGGGGGGGAAAAAAAATGGAGAAGAGGCTGAAGCACAGAGCAAGGATTATTAGAAATGCATGTATAAATGAAATAGCATGCCAAGAGCTAGGCAGCATCACTGAGCAATGCAACGTGCAAACAGACAGAGCAAAGCATTAATATTCCCTTTATGGTCCAACCTTTCCATACACTTACAGCAAAAGCAATTCAAGTGCTCTCTGTTCTCCCCTGCACTTTCCCCCAACCAAAGGATGTTGTAGATCTGTGTCTTTAAAGAAGCTGTAACTCTCTCTAGAGGGCAAAATAATTTGGTTTCAATTTAGTTTCTTCTGCTGTTTATAGGAAATTAATAAATTTCATTGAATATGTGTACCTGCTCATTGCTCCCCTCTGAACCACGAGTAGCACAGAGTGCCACTGCTGGCAAAGGAGCATTGCCTCTTCAGGATTATTATGCTAAATTGGAGCAGTTAATAAATGAAGACCTAACCTGGGCAATTAAGACTCCCCTCCCCAGAGCTTGCCCAAGATGATCATAATGATGTTTAGTTGGATTTAGCACACACCAAAGTAGCAGCATTTTTCATCTAAGCTCTGTCCACTCAAGGGCTTGCTAGGTCCAACATCCAGAAACCCACCATTTCCACTGCAGCAGAGCAATTCATCCACAGCAGAGAAAATAATTGCATGATTATTATTATTTTAGTTTGTTTGCAATCCCCCAAAAGAAAGCAGATGTGCTGAAAGAAAAAGGCAAAAAAGAGAAATGGCAAGACTTTCAGGAATTCGATACAACGCTCCTCTCTATTTAAAATGAAGTTATATTGCTCTGCTCTCAATCTGGGGCTGAATGAGATTTAGGTTTTGGGGGTTTCTTCCCACAAAATTTGTGGCTTTCATAATAAAAGGAATATAAAGGGATTGAAAGAAAAGTCAAAATGACTAATTTTGAAATACTGAAAGGATGTTTTGACCTTCAAAAGATGCTTTTCCTTCAGCAGTGGTATGAGGCAGCAGCACGGTGAGGCCAAGAATTGCTGATATATTTGGATATTGGTAAATCTACTGGAAAAAAACCATCTTAAAATGCAGCCTCTTTCTGCCTCCAGCCAATATAGGGTTTTTCCTCTGACTTCAGATTGTTCCTAACATTTATGTATCTTCTGCTGTTTTCCCTCAGGTCGCTGATATTTCATCAATAACCGACAGGAAAAATGACAAACTGCCAGACAGCAATTAATATCCATCCATTTCCTCTTGCATTAGCAAAGCACTCCATTTACAAACCAGCTCTGCATGCTGAAAGCAAGACACGTGCCACCATTGTGCCCATTTGTCACCAACCCAACGCCTGCTCAGTGAGGGAGAAGGGACAGCTCAAGTCCCCAGGGTCTAATCCTGAATTCAGCCCCCGGAGAAGCTCCTGGAAAGAGAACAGCGAGATTAAGGTAGCTCAGCACCATCCCAGCTATGGTCTGGATCAATCAGGACAGGGATTTCCTCTGGAGACTTAGGTTTGTGCACTCAACAGGGTATAGCTCAGCCCCCAACTTCGGAGTGCTATCGATCCTGCACAGGAGAAACCACCCAGATCAGCATCAGAGCTGCAGGGGGGAGATTTTCCTGCTCTGCCAAAAACTAGGACAGGTGGAAGGTCACAGCAGATGCTTTGCTTTTCCTACCAGAGCAGGAGAGGTAAAGGGAGTAGCAGAGGTTTATGAAGTGGGCACAGACAGGTCCTGGGAGAGTTTTGGGAAAGAGGGCTTTTCCTCATGATCACATGTCTGGGTTGAATTAATAAGCACACAAGTCCTTGTGTGCACAGCTGCAGACACCAGCTCTGATCACAGGTTTGCCATCAGCACAAAAAACAGCTTTTAAGAACATCTCATTAAAAACAACATGGGATGGGATTTCCCCAGTCCACACAAACAAATTACACATCTCTGCTCCTGCTGTGTGTATGAACAAAAGAGCTTCTTTCTGGGATGGTGCTGCTGCTCAAATGTATACTAAAAAACTAATCCCAGAAGTTAAAGCACAGCAAGGGAAGCAGAGAGCTGGGCTGCAGGAGTTCCACCAAGGTGGTCCCTTGTTCACACTGAGATCAGGCAGTGACCTCCCCCTGCTCCTGCCATTCAGGGACTGAGCCATGCTCTGCCTATCCTATCACTCCATCACACAGCTGAAAATAGTTATGAAAGGTTTTATCACTGGCACAGTTGTCAGACAATTATATTTTTAATTCACCCCATACAGCATCTTGACTGTCTTAAATCCAAAATGCTGCTGTCCCCAGACCTCAGGGGATCTGGCAAGGGGGGCACAAGGAGAGTGATACTGCTGACAATGAGGCAGGTGTGAAACCTCAGCATCTTGCTTATGAATGGAAATAAATTTGTGCTTTTGTGCTAATTAAATACACGTATTTTGTTGCTGAAGCTTAGCTGTAATTGATTTTAGACTACATTTTCTAGTCAGATGTGGTTTACTTCACGCAAGTGAGATGGAAGGAAATGTGCTTTTTAGTTTTTATCTCATATTTACACTGCTCTTACCATTTAAACAGAGTCCCTTAGAGTTACCAATTACTTCTCTTTCAGCCCTCACTGTGAAGTAGGAAATCGTTGTGTCCAACAAAGGATGATGAATGGAAGCACTGGACAAACTCAGCAGTTTGCAGAGCCATGGGACTTCGGGCAGTGCCATGAGTGAAAAACAGGACTAGAACCAAAACCTGTGAGTTTTCGTGCTGTGGGGACCTCTCCACTCCTGCCTGGCACCATTCCTGAGTCTCCTCGTGCCACCAATAGCAAAAGCCCTTGTGAAGTAGCTCCTGAATCACAGTTTACAACCCAAGATAATGAAATAAACCTCAATTTCCCACCGTTTTCATCTGCAGAGCTGTGAAGCCCATTTCCCCACCATAAGACCACGGTGACCAGTGAGTCAGTGAAATGGGCACAAACACCTCTCAGTCCTTCTCAGGGCTGCTGATGAGAAAGGTGTGGAGAATTTAGAGCACACCCACTGCCTGTTCTGCCTCTTTCCAGCAGGAATTTTTTGGTGCTCCTTCCTGGACAAACCTGTCTGAGCAACATACTGCCCCGAGGGCATGTTGGGCAACCTTCCCCTGACTCATGGTCCGTAGGAGTGCTCCAAAAGCATCACTGACCATGTCCAAGTGAAAACACTTCGGTGACACATCACGTTTACCTACCACCCAGGAGCTCCCCAGCCCTGCTCCTGACTGGGAAGGCCAGAACAGGTTCTGCCAGCCAGGGATCATGTCATGGTGTTTGCCACAGAGCTGATTGTTCTCACCCAGCTTGGTCTCGTGGCTAATTGGCAATGACAAGTCCATCTCCATTTCTAACAGTCCTATTTCCGACCCTCCTGGGGAGAGCAGCCCCCCTCAGGCCTCAGCTGGGGAAAGCACCAGCGAACCACACCTTGCTCAAAGCAGAGCAGCTCAACCCCCAGAAGCTGGTTTAGAGCTTCGGGTTCATTCAGTTGGCATCTCCCAAGAACACCAGTCTCAGCAAAAGCCTCCCACATCACTCCTCACACTCCTGCAGCCTTTGCAAAATTTGTGCTGAGGGAGGAAAGTCCCACCCTGGGACACCACAGCACAGGCCAGCCGACCTCCCCAGGCCCACACTGCAGCACCGCCAAGCTGGGGGAGGTACAAGTCAGGAAAAAAAGAAAGTTGCTGAAACTGCTGTAATCCCAAACACCCAGGACTCAGGTGGGTGTTTTTCGCTGGCAGGGTCAGTCACCTCCTCAGTCCTGCCCCAGGCAGGGGGACATGCAGAGTGCCCCTTGAGGGGACAGGCTGTGGCCAGCCCAGAGCCAGGAGCCGAGTGTGGAGATGAGAGCAATTTGGACCCGTCACTTTGATGCACAGTGTTTTGCTTTGTGGTCACAGGCCTCTTTCAGTAAATAAAATCAGAGATGATTTCCTTTACCCCATGGGATTTCTTGATGCTACAATTAGCATCAGAGGAGATTTTAAAACTCAGAAGTGTAAATTTATAGACGTGGCTGTCAGAAAGGCTGAAAAACCCTCAGCCCTTAAATTACCAGCATCCTTGGCTGTTCAGTGCTGATACAAAACCACAGAAGACACTGTGCTGGCAATGCCATTCCCCATGTCCTCGTAACAACTAAAACAGGATAATACACGTAATACAAATAAAACTGAACATAATGCAGTCTTCACAGTTATAATTTATTTTAAGATCTACACACGGGTTAGGCTTTCTATATAATTAAATCTATAGATTGCCTTTGAATGCTTACCTTGCAATTCCTTGAGCTCTGATGAAAAGTGTGCTGTTTGCAATGACAAGATTTATTGCATCTAGCACTCTATATTATAGCTGCTCCGCTAACCACAATAAACAAGATATGAAAAGCAATCATACAGATAATGCCATGGAGGAACAAGCACCAGCTTCGTCTTTAACCCCTTCACCTGCTTTTCTGCTGGAAACTCGTCAGCAATCCTGCAGCACCATCCAGCCCTGGTGGATTAAGGATTTTGTTTCTGTAGTAACAAACTTGGGGCTTGGGTTCCTTTTCCCTTATTTCTAAAGCACCAGTATTGCTGGGAGAGTTTCCCTCTGTCACTATCAAAGGTCACAGTCCTTGTCTGGAGGAAAAATAACTGAGTAGAGCCAAGCCAGCTGCTGTGGTGGGTGTTAGTAAGGAGTAATGGGACAGAACCGTGGCTGTCCCTGTGGGACTGAAGCTTCTCAATGCTTCAACCCACACGTAAAAACGTCATTGTTTCTGAATTTAAACCCCCTTCCAAAGGCTGGAGGTAGGTTCCCAGCAGAGATGGGACATCCCAACACTGCTCTGGGCTCTCAGCCTTTTATGGCCCAGCAAGATGTTGTCAGCTCAGGATACAGTAATTTCATTAGTCGTGTTTTGCATCACAGAAGCCTGGATTTGACCCTGGAGACTTATAAACATTATTTAAAGGGGGAATTTCCATGTCAAGGTCACAAGGAGATATATAAGCTTAATCAAGACACAGCTCAAATTGAATAGTCCTTCACTACCCACATGCCTGAGAATATTTTCTCAAATCCTACTCCCTATCTTTAAATCTTCACCAGATGCAGAAATAAACACTCCAGAGGCCAGGGTAGCAACCAAAGGCAAGAGTAGCACTGATAAAAATCTATTTTTTGCCATTCCTGTTCATGCAGTGTAAACAATGAGCCCATATTCCTTGCACCTAATTAAATAAATAAAGCCCTGCTAAATATGAGCACATAGAAGGACAAAAAAGCAAGCAGCCACTTGTTTTCTGCCTTACACATGAAAACCTTTGGCCATTTCAACCCAGAGGAATGAGAAATGCTCCACAAGTAGGAATTCACTGCTCTGTTACAGTGTTTTCAACCCCAAAACTCAGTTAACCATTTACAAACAGAATAAAGCACTTCTGTACTGTTTACTACTCCTTTGTGTAGGAACAACTGATTTCCTTTCTTTCCTGCCCATTTTTTTCCTGGTTTTAAGTCTGTCTCCAGTCAGTCAGAAGCTGGCACAGTCCTTGTCCACACAGAAGTACCCCAGAATAATAAAATCCTTGTAAGTGATGCCAAAATTAGGCAGTTGCAGGAGAGGGGGCAGCAAGGTCTTGGGTTTAAGAACAGACCAAATTGTTCTATCCAGGGTAGAAAAATTAAAATATGCTGGAAATAAATATAAAAATAGACTGGAGTCTGCAGTCCAAACAGAGCATATATTTAGTAGTTGTGAATGGGAAAGAGCAGAACATTCCTGGAAATTGTTCAAGAAGCATCCAATCAACATTACAAGATTTCCAAGCAGAGATTCTTAAGGCAGGTTGCTATGGATGCTGGGAAGGGTGTTAGTCTCGGACACTCATAACAAAATATGTTTCCCAAAAGCCATTTTTTTTTCCAAGAACTGATAGGAGCACTTTAATTCTGGAAATCTCCAAAAAACAAGTGGTTTGGAACACAGTACCCTAACATAGCACAGGACCTTCGGCACTGATGACAAATAACCTTGGGAGGGACCAGGAGAAGTGACCTAACCCTTTCCTTGGGCTGTCAGTCACAGAAAACGCTTCTGACAAAACTTATCCAGGCTGTTCGTAAGAGCTTCTCAAGATGGAGACTCTCCCATCCAACCAAAAAACCCAGTCCCTGCCCACACTTCTTCTAATGCCCAATAAGTGCCCCAGGTGCTACAGCTGAACTCCGCTGTTCCCTGCCCCACCCACCAGGTGTAAGCAAAACCAACATTCATCTAAGTAGGTAAAATGAATTTTTGTGGAATTGTGGCAGCAGGAGACTAATGTCCTGTGAAAAAGACACTAATAAGGATCATGATTTCCTTGCAAATTTTTTCCTGTCTTGCATGTCCGAAGAAGGTTTTGTGGCATCTGCTGCTTTAACAGCTCCTGAGCTGCTGGAGACAGGACATGTGAGAGAAGGTGAAAGGCCTGGCAGGTCTCAGAGCCCATCAAAACCTGTTGGTGTCCAAACTCTTGCCTTTACAGACAAGGTTTCCTGTGACATAGAATCACAGAATGGTTTGAGTTGGAAGAGACCTTCAAGATCACCTTGTTCCGAGCCCCTGCCATGAGCAGTGACACCTTTCTCTAGACCAGGCCGATCAAAGCCCTATCCAACCATTTCAGGAATAATCAACCTGTTGATCTTTGCCTCAGCTGAGAAGAAGTCCAAGAGGTGTTTGCCAAAAGAGAGTATTGCTATATTAAAAGATTAGTGGCAAAACAGTTGGCGGCGGGCAACGTGGCGCTCTGGGCTGCTCAGGGACAGTAAGTGCATGGCGTGTTTGCTGCTTCATCCCAGGCAGTGCCTCGGCACTGGTGCCACTTGCTGAGGAGCTGTTTTAGCTCTTCATGCCCCACCATGGCAAAAGGCACCAAGCTTGGATCTGCGATAAAACTGGCATGATAAGAAAATTTCTATGCTGCAACCAAGGAAAATTAGACATTAAGGCTGATGTTCTTTGGGAGAGAGCATGATTTATTGTCATGAAATGATCTTCTATGGTAAATGTTTGCATGAACAGGTATACCAGCTACACTAAGTACCCCAGGAAACAGCTGATAGGCACAGAGGCAAAATAAAGTTTTGCTCTTATAGCCCAAGGAGTGAAAAATCAGCCACCACAGGAAGCAGCCTGAAGCTGATGTTTGCAGAGGTGCATGTGCTTATTTGACCAAAGTGGTCCCACAAGCATTTGTCCTGGACATAAAAGCAATGATCACTGTCACCTGGTTTAGGGGCTTAGTCTATTTGTAATTTAATAGAAGAATTTCACAGAGATTTCTGCCTTATTGATTTTGCCTAATGGAACAAGCTCGTTTCCTAGGGGCACTGTGTACTCCACTCTGCACAGCACATCCAAAGGGCAGGAGAGTGCCTCCACCACTATCCTCGTAGACTGTCAGCATTTAATTAATCCAGGAGCTGCAGGGCAAATTCTTAGTGCAATGTAAAAAAAAAACGGCAAAGACAAAACATCAATTTATGCTCTGAATGCCCCTGTGCATTATGATCATACTCTTGGAGCGTTTAAAGTGGAGGCTACAAGGTTGGACTGCTCGTAGCACTTGAGTGCCTGTCAGATTTTCCCCCTCTAAGGCCTCTGCCAGATACTCTTTATCCTTTATAACATCAAATAGGTTCAGTAGGAGGCTCTCTTTGATGATGATTTTCTCTCTGATTCTCTAGGCATGGATAAATGAAGGTTTCCTTTATATTTGGAAGTGTAATGAAAGCCCTTGGCATTTCATTACCTGCATTCACGTGCAGCAAAACAGAGCTGGGCAGGTTCTTTAGGAGCATCCCAGTGCACACCAGTGGTCAGCCCTGGGTACCAGCACCCT
This sequence comes from Platysteira castanea, assembly GCA_013397175.1. Taxonomy (NCBI): domain Eukaryota; kingdom Metazoa; phylum Chordata; class Aves; order Passeriformes; genus Platysteira; species Platysteira castanea. The sequence continues at coordinate 3,153,029 of VYXC01006019.1, read as the reverse complement.
GTGTACACACCACTGTCACCCCTGAGCACAAATACAACCTGGGTGGATGAGGGCGTGCAGAAGATCATGAACATGTTTTTTGGTTTCACACACATTTTTCACTGCCTGTGAGATCACTGACCAGTTGTGATCACATCTGCTCATCTTTTAGTATCTTTGAAGCTATATTTAGAATATTAACCTTTAAAAATTACTTGTGCTTTGGTTTTGGTTATAGGTTTCACTCCATGTCAATGCTACACACTGTCAACTGCTCTGCCACTCCTTTTCTTCCCAGCCCTGCAAAAAAGTCCTGTCCACATGGATGCCACTGGTGAACACATTTGTTTGGTTCTCTGCAGATCAACTAGATAAAACACTATTTTTAAAAGAGAATGTTTGATAAGCTGTTAACATCTTATCCATGCCAGAGCAAAGCCAATGCCTCCATATGCTGCCAGGAAACCACGCAGATCAGGCCAGTGTTCTGCAAACTGCCCAGCAATTTGAGGTCCTTGGGAACTCCCTCCCAGTTGCACAGAGCTCTTGGCAAGGAGCATCAGCCAACGGAATGGCAAAAACCTTGACAGGGACACCATGCTGCCCAAATCTGTTTTCTGTCAGTCTGAGCACAGGGTATGTGGAAAACAGCGGACAACCACCTTTGGAGAAGAATTAACCAAGAGGGGGGAAAACTCTGTCAGTACAATTTTGGTTTCAGTCTCCAAGACTTGACAGGGAATAGACAATTTAGGGCCATGTCCAGGAAACAAGTGATTTTGCAGCCTGACATGGCATACTCCAAGTTTAGGAGACAACAAGCCTTTTCTGGCACAAAACACAGACCGGAATTTGACACCAGTAGCTGATTCACTGTGAAAAATGGGTGTTGATTGCCTTGGCTTCCTCCAAACACATTGCTACCCAGAGACTAAAGAACGCATGGTGAGGATGTAAAAAACTGCTGAATTTTATGGGAGCACCTCTCAGCTGCTGAGCAACATAACTAAAGTCACTGCCTTTAGTGTTTTCAAACTTGTATGTGCCTTTCTAGACTTTCAGAATCTGGAGGTTGGGAAGGTGTTAGGGGTTTTTTTTAGCCTTTTTAAAATGTGATAGCAAAACCTATCCCTACACTGCCAATGGGAGCTCAGAGGAGGGTTGTTTCAGTATATCTGCAAGCTGAATTCTCCCATGTGTGGAATACTGTCATCACTGCACACTGACCCACAGGAAGTCTTCATCTTTCTGGGACATTGGAAGAAATAGGGCAGAATGGGGACCCACATACAGGAAAAGGCAGAAACCCAATACCCAAGTATAGTCTGTGCCATTAAGAAAGTTTTTGGTTCAAGACTAGTGTTTGTTTTCCTTGCTGTTTTGGGAGAAGCTTAATGGGTCTGCAAGGGCCTTATTTGTACTAAAACATCAGCCTAAGTGGGGACTGAAGTAAGAGACCCATGCTAAGGCCATCAGCTGTCAGTAGGAGTTCCTCTGTGGGGGCAAACTACTCCTTCAAAGGTTACTTTGTGTTGTACCTCTTTTAGATGCTTGCATACACAAAATATTGACCTTGGCCAGGAAACAACAAAGTTCTTGAACATCATGGGAGAATGAGCCATTGCAACCAGGATCTTTGTCTCCTGACCACTGGCTTGGGACTGGCTGCTTCCCTTTCTGCTCTGTTTGATGAGACAGCAAGGACCTGCACACTGCAGAGAAGCAGGTGGACAACTGAGACACCTCAGCCAGAGCAGACGTGATGCCCAAGAGGGCTGCCACCATCCCAGCTAAAATATCATGAAACAGCAAGGAGTTCCTGCTGTACCCCAAAACCCCTCCTGCTCTATAACCCCTGCTCCCCATCACCAGAACTGATGGAAAAACTAATGCTTAAACCAGAGTACTGGGTGCCTGATCTTTAGTTCTTACATGAAAAGTGGATGCAGCAAGGGAGGAAGTGTGTAGGAAAGTGCCCTACCCCAAGAAAGTTCTTTGCCATCCATCTGCCTTCCCACGCGTTAAATCCCAGAGACGCCACCAGCGTGCAGATAACTGGATATTGGACTGCAGCCAGCTCTGCACAAGTAAAGGCACATTCAGGCCCAAGATGTTTTCTGGCATCAGTATCAAGCTTCCTTTCCAGCAACTAAAGATACTTAAAGGGCATTATAATAGCTGCCTGAGTATCAGAGACACTCCCATCACGGTTTGATTTCCCCGTGCTATAACGCCTGGTCAGGTTCACACAAGGTTTGCAAAGGAGCAAATCTGCTCTTTTCAAAGACAGCTGGGAATACCCCTGGAAAAATGTGAAAAACACAGCATGTGTTGGGATCGGTGCCTCTCCCTCATTATTCCATGTAAATACAAGCAATCTGACCCCTCCAAAGAGACTTTGCATTTCTCAGAAAATGACCATCTGTCAGGCAACAAAGGGCGCTCATTATTTAAATTAGGAATCTATTCCCTGCTGCCATTTTCGCTCACTTCTCATTACAGCAGTCTCAAACACCCCATTCCCTCAGCTCGAAGAGCTGAGATCACCACTTACCCCCCCTTCTTCAGCAGCTATCACCCATAAACACCCAGCTAAAGGATGCCGCAGTCTGTGGGCCAGGAGAGCCCTGGATTTGCCATCCAGAGGAGTCATGTGAATCAGAAAATATACACAAAGGGCCCCATAAACCGACTGCGTAATAGTGACTTTCAAGCTTGTTATTATGAAATTTAAGTTTCCTTGAGTGGTGGGACCACAGAGGTCCATCCTTAGGCTGGGCTAGCAGGGGCTGCTCCTCAACATTCCCAAATAACCTGCACTGTGCTGGGGAAAGGAGGCAAGGCCACTAAAACATTGCAAGTCATCGTCTGTGACCCACAGCAACACCTGCCATGAAGCTGCAGAGACAGAGGTGGAGGAAGCTCAGCAGAGCCCCAACTCCCCTGCACAGCTCTACTGCTTTTGCAAGTATTTGCTGCTGTAGAAAAGAGATCCGGGAGAGTTTGTCTGCCTAGTTCGTCTTGTTAACCAAGAGACTTCCTCCTCCCCACCCCCTCCCATCAAGCCAGAAGAATCATATCAACAAATCCTCAGCTTGACACAATTTGCTAAATGCCAGTTGTCACAGGGCTGCATACCTCAGGGAAACGTGAGCCAGAAGCCGGAGCAGGGATGAGGCCGCGGTGCCAGTGCACCTCCGTGGCTTCCTGGCTCTGCCTCGGGCTCTCTTGAGCAGCCCCCTCCTCTCTCTGGGCCTCAATTCCCAGCTGGACAAGAGGAAACATGGAAAAACCTCATGTCCTGTGGTCTGGGGGAAGTAAGTAAATGAACGGCTATAACACACACAGATACTTCAGTGGTATAAATAAATGAAGGTGCTCTTAGAAATACCCCATTTCTGCTTGGTTTATGGAGTAGGTCCAGCTTCTAACAGGCTGCTGTCTCCATCAGGAAATACCCAGAGATTCAGTGGGTATGGAAATGTCTGACTTCCCTGCGGCTTGAACGACAGCAGGGCCAGCTCGTGCCAGCCGCGATTAGAGCGCGCTGGGCTGGGGTTGACAATTGCACATCGTCGGGAGGTACTTTGCAAATTAAGAACTCTCTTTGCTGGAGGCAACATTCATGGCCAGACACCGGAAAGGATTGTGAAGTACTCATATTCTCTGCTGGAAAGAGCCTTGGGAGTGCAAACTATTTATTAAACAATAAAACCCATCAAACTGCTTTTAATATTTCATGTGATGGGAAATGCATTTCTGTTATTTTTAATAAGGCAGGGCTTAAACATCTTTGGAGGAAAAGGAAAGGATCTATTCAAAATAAGGGTAGATTCTCCACAAGCAGTCCCAGCCTGTGTTTATCATGGATATTGTCACATCGCAAGATGCAAAAACAAGAACCAACAAAGCACAGCCTGTTGTGTCAAATTGCTTTATATTCTTTTAAAAAAAAAGCCAAAAAGGAGGGTGAGCTTTAGGAATGATGCAACGACATCAACTCTTCTCCTGATCAAAATCAAGACTGAACAAGTAGAGGTATGTGATCTTTCCCAGAGCGGGATCCCAGTGACCCCATACCAGGAAATTCTGAGAGCGGTGTCTTAGATTGAGCCTGACATCTATCAAGGAGACACAAACATTCAGTGACCGTATGGAGGTTGGCTGGAGCCAGTAATGGGTGACCATGAATGCTGGTCCAACTCCAGCATTGCTGAGCAGCTCAAAAGCATGAGAAGAAATCCCATTAAATGTGACTAATCAAAGATTTGGAGGGAATGGTCTAGCAGTGCCTGCTGTTTGCCTCCAGCGTGGCTTTTTCATGCTGCTGGATGCTTTTGAAGATCTGCAGCCTGGTCATTTGTGTGCTCAGTGTCTGGCCACAAAAGCACCCTCTGCATGAGCTTGTTCCTGCTGCTGCCAGCTACCTTCTGGGGGAAAACAAGCAAGCAAGCAAAAAAATCTCTGGTACAAATTCAGGAGATCTGGATGCAAATAAATCACAGCGCCCGTCTCTGCAGCACTCTTCAAAAGAAATCAGTTGAAAGTAAATCAAAGGCTGTCATCCAAAAACAATGGAAAAACACTGTAGAGACACCAGTTCCAGCAAGTGACTTCAAGAGATGGGCAAGTATTGGCAGGAGAATATGGCACTGTGTGCTTTCCTTCCGGAATTCTTTGTTTCTGTCACAAGATGCTTTGCCCCAGGGCCTGCCTCTAGGAACAGGCTGTGGAAGATCCCAAAAAGCCCCAGCTTTTTGTGTGTTTGCACACACAAACAAGGTTTGCTTCAAGACAGCCCAGATTGCCCAGAGCAGCAAAGTTACAGGATAAACCCCTGCTGAAAATGTGGGCTTTCTCTTGCTAGAGTATAACCCTACAAAAGGGATCTTCCTTCTGTTTTGCCCTGGAAGAACCTCAGCTCAGTTACTGTGTCTCGCTGGGCAAGACACAGCAAAGCCAATCACAACAGGTCCAGAGGAAAACAAAACCTCCCTGAAAATCTCATGGAAAAAGAATGAATGAACTGGGTTTATTTAGATGGGGAAAAAAAGAGCAAGCAAGGCACAGGACGAGTTTCAAATGCAGAGGGCTTCCCTGCTAAGATGGAAAATAGGACCTAATTTCCATATTTAAATTGTCAAGGAACATTTAATAGAATAATGGAATGGTTTGGGCTGGAAAGGACCTTAAAGACCATCCAGTTCCAGCCCCCGGCCATGGGCAGGGACACCTTCCACTAGACCAGGTTGCTCAAAGCCCCATCCAGCCTGGCCTTGAACATTTCCAGGGACAAGGCATTTGCAGCTTCTCTGGGCAACTTTGGCCAGTGTCTTACCAACCTCACAGGGAAGAATTTCTTACTATCCCGTCTAAACCTACTCCTCCAGTTTAAAACCATTCCCCCTTGTTGTAACCACATTTCTCCATGGGGATCTGAGCTTTTCCAGGAAATGAAGGCAAACTGAAGAGCAAGATGTGCAAAAGGGGTCCGATGTGACCCAGTGGGGGCTCAGCAGCATCCAGCCTGCAGCTCATGAGACCAGGGGATGTTGCTCACAGTCACACACAGCCCCGCAAGGCTGAAGCCACCCTGTGCTGTGCCCAGCCTCTGGCACCAGTGTCACTGTGCAGGTGGGGACAAGGGAGCTTTGAATCTCACAGCACAAGAACTGCTTCCACCCATCTCACAGCCACCGTCTGCTGGGCACAGTTCCTGTCTTCCCATGTGACTGGAGGGGAATGTCTGGGCCAATCCACATCCACGTCCGGAGGGACTCGCAGCTTTCTCCTGCTTCTCCTTTCAGCTCACATTCAAAGTAGCAGCGTGTTACATCTCCCAGCCAGCACAGCGCCTTCACTACCAAACTGCCGGTTAAATAAAAATTCAAAGGAACATTTAAAAATTTCATCAATGCCACTTGGACATATGCCTTCAGGCTGTTTATCTTTAAATGAGATGTCACATGTAATTTAGCGGCTATATTAAGTATTGTTCTTCACTTTTAGCTGCGTTGCTGTGGGCAGCCCTGTATCAATGCACACCTTCATTCTTCATTAGGGGAGATAAATGAAAATGGCACCATTTTTCTGAATTAAAGTCCAAACACCTGACATGTCAATACCATCTAATGGAACAAAGCACTACAGATTCCTAGAGCAGGTGTTTAATTTGCATGTTATTACTGACAAGCAAGATTAATGCTTTGCTAAATACTTATGCTGCAGTAACAAGAAAAGCAGAGGGGGGCTATACTTAAAACTGCAAACAAAGACAAAATATTGTAACTCTCTTTCTCTCTTCAAGTGATTCAGCCTTTACAACAGAACTAAAATACTATAGCTTTGGTACTTGTTTCTATCTCCGTGCTGCATCTCGTGCATTTTTGGGCTGTGCTACCCAGAAGTCTCACACGTTCTCCCTACAATCCAAAGCTATGGAATGTCAGCGATGCTCTCAGTGGGAGCAGGGATGTTACCTGCTGCTCCTCTGCCCCATCCCTTCCTTCAGGGAAGGGCTTGGGAGAACTCGTGAAGAAACTGAGTTTAAACCTTATCCCAGAGAGAGTCAGGCCCCCAGGACATTTCTTTTTACACCATAAGCTTGCTCTTGCCAGACTGTTGCCTACATATCTGTTTAACAGTAGAATAGCACAGGAGGCCAAACTGCTTCTGGAATAATAACAATAAAAAAAAAATCAGAACTGCAATTAAATTACAGCTCAGGGCCATTTGCTGCACAGGAGCTCTTTGCTCTGCAAAGACTTGCTACAAAGATTCATCTTGTTCTGAGTAACACCACATGAACTTGAAGCCTCTGCCACTCTTCAGGAGAGATATTCTGGATTTGTCCCACCACCAGGGTTTTGACAAGGATAGTGGGAAACAGCTGCTTTCAGTTTTTATATTTTACACCAGAAATTTCAAATTTGTGTAAGTTTATCTGTGTTGTGTACCCAGCTCCTATTCACCACTGACCAAGCTAGATTTGTGCATCGTAAGATGTGGGAAATCCTACAGGACAGGGCTCGTGTTGAAAATCTGCCATTTTACAGTGAACACACTGCTTGTCAACGAAACCATGTGATACCCCCAGGTAATGAGTGCACAAAGAAAGTGGGAATTTCTCATCAACACCAACCCAGCTACATCCTGTCCCAGAGCAAACCCAAAACAGCAGGTCAGGCCCTTGCCTTCTCACAAGCCAGCAAAGCTCTGTTATCTTCAGTTGGGATTAAGAGCGGGAACTTAATTTTTCAGTGCCTCACCACAGTGCTCCTGCAGGATTTTAATAACCTGATCTTCCATTCATTTTCCAGAAAAGGACTTTTATTGTTTTGAAAACAGCAAAATAAAGGCTACTACTCACTGGCTGTCAGGTTAATGGTTCAGAACAGGTCTGCGTGCATTGAAAAGAAACCAAGAGTTCAAGGCACAAACCCAGCATTAATTGCAAATAAAAAGCAAAAGTGATGTTCACATCCATTAGCTGTTCTGTCAATAGTGCAGTGATGCTTCAGCATTGCTGGGAAACGTCAGCCCCACCAAGCAAGTCCAGCCCAGCAGGTTGGCACACAGCACATCCGTGTGGACAGGGCTCATGGGGGGACACCAACCAAACCCCATTTCATAACTCAGACACGAGGGAACGAAGCTGCAGGGGCTGATGGACCTCAGGACAAAGGGGAAGGCTCTGAGCTGCCACCTGCAACAAACTCCTTCCAAGCTTCTGAAATCCTATGACAGCAACAGCATCATTTGGCCACTTCCACCCTTTCCTGTGCCAAATGTTTCCAAAAAGAACCCAACCCCTCAACTCTGTGGTGTCTTTAAGCTTCAGGGAAGGTTCCCAAATTTTCAGACTATGCCAGACTTCCCCCATGGCTGGCACCAGTCCCCTCAGAGCAGTCACTTGTAGCCTTTTAGCAGAGGAAACCACACACAGTGAACCCCTCCAAGAGCTCTTCCTGAGGGTGTGGGGCAGGGAGTCCTCTCGGGACACTGGGGCAGGGATAAGGGGCTGCTGAGGACACCACTCCTTACAGCTGTGCTCAGGGACGTATCCTGTGTGCATCCCACTCTGAATGCTCCACCGTGTGGCCACCAACCCAGGGGGACACTGGGCCCCCCACCTGAGCCATCATTCTCACAAGGCAGATGCTCACCCCACACAGGAGCCTTTCACAAGCCCAGCACAAAATTGCCATGTGCCTGGTGAGGCATTTAAATACCCAGAGCTCCTCTGTAGTTTCTTGTGTTAAAAAAAAATCATATTTCTCACTTGGCACCTCCTTTAGGCAGCTCAAGGGTCCAACTCAGTAGCTTCACAGCCCTTTAAAACTTACAATCAACACAATTTCTTGTACTCATACATCATAAACACAGCCCACCTCTAACCTCAGCTACACTGCAAACCTTGGATTTTGGGGGCCATGCCTTATTTAGACCCACCCCAGGGCCATCAGGTAGAGTGTTAAAGTGTAACGAGCTCATCCTTGTTTCTAGGCAGCTAATGGCAAATTGTGCAAAGGATTTATTGGTCCTGAAGTGATTAATGCAGCTGAGAGCACCTAGGCCAGAGGGTGCAGAGGGGATCCAGTCCCACCCGTCCCTAAAGTGTCCCATGAAAGGCTGGTCGAGGGAAGGTGTCCCTGGTTAGCAGCACCTTACCCCGTGGTAGCATTTTGTGAAAAGCCTCCTGCTCCTGGGAAGAAGACTCAGTCAATAACAGCTCCTTCAGCTGCTGCTCTGCGGCAGCCACTGCCTCGCAGGCCGCGGGCTGGCAGGGAGCTGCTGCATTCAGAGGCATTAAATAAAGTAGAAACCTGTGTTGCTGGGTTCCTGCTGCATTGCATATCATAAAAAAAAAAAAAAAAAGAATAAAACTCCTACATTAATTACTGTTGGCTTAAATAAATGTGTTTATGTGTCCCGATGGCAGCAGCCCGTGGTCGGTGGCACTGACTCCCCTTCTCAGAAGCTGCTCCAGCAGAGCTTCCCAGGGGCTCAGCAAACCTGGAGACAAATGGGGCATTCCAGCCTCTCAGCCCTAATGAAAACAGAGCTCATTAACATGATCAAAAACTTCAGCGTCTTCAACCTGTTCCTATCCTGAATGTGCACTTTCAGTGATTGCTTTAATGTTTGGGAAGGTAAAAAGGATTTTACCAAAAGCCCATCTGGGCTGTGGCACTGATTTCTCCCTGGAGCTCCCGTGTCAGGGTGCTGGTGGATGCAGGAAGCACTGTTGCCATCACTCATTCACATTATTTTATTATCCTAGAGGAGCAAAAATAGCATGGTAACTAATTCTGCAGCTTCGGTTGTGGTTTTGCTTTTATTTTATTTATAAGTAATTAAAGGCTGAGAAAAATGAAAGATAGCACGTGGGCTCTATCTAAATAACTCCTTTGCCCACCACTGCACCCAGGCTATAATCTGCAGGCCTGTCTGCACTCTCAGTAAACTCTTTAAAGATTTAATCAAACAAATTAATCCCTTAACTCGCCTGTTCCCTCATAGCTGTCATTCACGAGGCAGCTTATTTTCTGATTTCTAAGAGCCCGATTTCTGCCAAGTGCAATTTTAAATGACACAGTCCTTAAAAAATGCCCAGATAAAAGATTTGCTCTGAAACCCCCAGTTTATATCATGGAGTTTGCTGTAAATGAAATTGAGATCCATTTAAATTCAACCCCATGCCACTGAGCTCTGTGAAAGGCAGGGCCTGCTCAGAGCTGTGGGAGGAGGTGATGGGATTTAGCAGGACTGGATCTCCTCCCAGCCCCACCGCTGGCTGCTCTGACCTTGGCCAAATCATTTAAATGCTCTACGCTGTTTAGTCATCTGTAAAATTAGTATATTACTATTTACCTACCTCCAAGAGATAAAATGAAGGTCATCATTTGTGAAATACTTGGAGACCTTCAGGGGGACAGAACTTAGGTCATGTCTGTGGTTCCCAAGCAGCACCCTGAGCCAAACCCTGCAAATCCTGGGTCTTGGGCTGATCTGAGGGAAGAGATCCCAGTGCCGTGGGGTGGATGAGGGCCAGCAGCTGACACGGGTGTTTGTCAGGTCTAGCAAATTACTGTTTCTTGGAAACTAACCTGGATCAACTCTGCAAAGAGATCTAAGGTTTAAATCATGAATTGAACTATTTTCACTTGAAATGACAAAACAGTTCAGTACCTGTCGAAACTCTGCAACATTCATCATTTAAACAGGAATGAAACTGGAAAACCTTTAATTGGTTCCACCAGCCATTTTACCTGGAAACACATCCAATCCTACAGACTGCACGGGCACTGCTTGAATTGCTGATGGAAATGACCTTGGGATCTGATGTACCTGGTGATTGCTGAGCTGTGTCATAGCTTTTCTTTTTACCCAGATGTTAAGGATGTAAAGAGATGCTAATACCTGCTAATAAATAATAGGCAACCAATAAAAGCTTTATATAGAAAATGTAAATTTAAATTTTTGTGCTTCAGTATCTTTCAGCCTTTTCTTTATAGCTGCGCCCAAATGTGACGCTCAGAGAGGCGAGCTGGAGGCAGATGCCTTGAGTCCAACGCTGTGCCCAGGGCAGTCCTCTTACACAGTTTTTTACCAGTGTTGAGGTGAAGTTTTTTGTCAGACAAGTAAGGACTCATCTGGATCAGGTTTAGGGGTTGAAGTGCTGGGTTGGGATTAAACCAAACAGAAACAAACACATGGCAGAGGTGGACAGGCATATGATAAATAAAAGATAAAACACCCTCACACTTTGCTGACGGGCAGTGCCTGGCACTGAGCTGAGCCCTGTCTACACTCCTCCATCCCCAGTGGGCATGTATGGAGAACAGGCTGCTGGAGAGGCAGGTTAACAGAGCCACTGCTGGCTTCACATTTGTGTCCCTTTCTTTCGTGGTTTATAGGCAGCTGTCACGTTCTCAAATCCCACGGGTTGCTGTTGGAAGAGCATTACTCCAATACAGTGCATTGTCCATCCAGCTTCTCCAGAAGGTGGCCAGGAATGAGGAGACTTCCTAGGTCCAGAAATCCCGAGAATATGGTTAAAACCAAGTACAGTGACACATGCACCTGCCCACACAGACCCCTCTGTGTCCAGCTCCGTGGGGCTTCTGCAGGAGCTGCTCCATCGGGTGCACGGAGCCTCCCACAGAAATCGCTGTATCATTAAACTGAGCTTGGCTTTGAACCAGGGCTTTAAGAGTTTATACAAGTAGTAGCTAAAAGGCATTTAATAGTGCACTACAGCCAGTAAGCAATGAATTATTTAGAATATTTTACTAAGAATAATTGCTGTTTTTTAAAGAGATTTTTTCCCCCATCTTCCCTGGGGCCTGTAAATGCTTTCATGGTAGTAACAGCAAGTAAGAAAAAAACCCCAAAATGCAAAGCCACCTAACAGAAGCTGCCTAGGATCAGCTAAATCATGATGCAGAGGAGGAAGAGTATCTCAAGTGTGGTTTCAGTGTTTGTTTCTTAATTAAAGTAAATGCACAACCGCAGGCAATAAAGCAAACAGAGTGCCAAGAGCCAGGCTCACAGCCCAGCTAGTCCAGGCAAGATTGTGTACACTCTCACACTCTTAAGTTGTTGTAACTCCCCCAAAATGCTAAAAAAAGAAGTAAAAAAAGTCTTGCTGAGGTCCTCACCCTCAGCCTGAGGCCCAGTGGGTTCTCCCCAGCATGAATCTGTGAGCAGCCCTTGCCCTGCCCTGGCACAGCTTCACCTTGGCATAGCCATGACACAGCTGTCCCTAAACACATGCACTGCATTTTGTCTTCCTTTTAGCTCACAAAACTGTCAAAAATAAACAAAATAATTGGATCTTTTGCAGTTAATTGCGTACTTTTCTCACTGCCGATCTACAACTGCTGTTTGCAGTGGGTGGGCTGGGGGCTCTGGAGCTGAATTTTGGCACAGAGCCATTTCCCAGGGGTCAGGGAGGAACAGCCAAAGGCCACAACACCAACCCTGCCTTGGATGGTGCCATGAGCTGGGGATGGCAGAATGCCACAGCCTGGGCACAGTGCGGGATAAGGCTTTTTCCTGGGGGTTCAATGCAAGTACTCGAATTGCGTGGAAGTCAAGGTTGATGTTCAAGTTGCCCACCCGGCCCTGGTCCTGCTCAGGCCAGGGCTGAGGCTTCCAGCAGCACTTGGAGGATGCTCTGCCTGCCCAGAGCCCCCTCTCCTGGAAATCCATCAGCTGCTGTTGCAAAAACAACAGAAATGTTTGTTATTTATGTGCTATACCACGTTGTGAGCAGTGCTGGGGGAAAGGGTGCAAGAGGAACATCAGAGATTCACTGCCCGGTAATTTGAGAGGGGTTAAACTCAAGCAGAGCTGTCCTAGGCTTTTCTTCACTTTCTTTGGAAAGTCATCCTTTCCTATAATTCCCGGTGAGAAAACTCTTTCTTCAAAACACAGGTGGGAAGGAGACGCCTCACTCAGGACACTGAGGAGTCCAGAAGTGAAAGGGAAAGCAAACCCACCTCCAAAAGCTCATTTAAAAAAAATTCAAGGGTTTTCCACCTGCCAGTCATTTCCCGTGGATTGGAAATGCTTCCTCTAATTAATAGCACTCTGCTCTGTGAGTGTCTGCTAATGATAAGCTCCAGGCAAAAGACCCAGAGCAGGGAGCTCTCCATTGATCCTGGTATTGATTTTTTTATCTTTTTCCCTGTTGTTATTATACATGCAAATGGCTGGTAATGACTCAACATTACGACCACTCTCTTCAAGTGACATTTAGGAAAAAATGATTGAATCAGAGGGTCTAATATGCTGCTGTCCCTCTCTGTCCCCCGTGCTGGGCCAGGCTGGCCCTGCAGTGCTGGCTGTGCCTCAACCCCCTCTTCCCTGGCAGGATCAGAGCAGGACAGGGCTCACTCACTCTTTATCTTTATTCTCACCAAAATTTTGCCCTATTATGGACAGAACCAGTCACCCCTGGTTCCTCTTGCTCCCCTCCAGCCATGAAAATCCTCCATGGAAGGGGGGATGAGGCGAGAGGAAGGGACTGACCCACCCTCAGCATCCCCCACCCCGCAGGCAGGATCCCGACCTGAGGGGTGATTTCACATCTCTGCAATGAAGCAGAAAGCTCCAGCACTGGGGGCAGGGAAGAGCAAATTCATGTTCACAGTGCTGCTGGAAGCCTCAGCCCTGGCCTGAGCAGGACCAGGGCCAGGTGGGTAACTTGAACATCAACCTTGACTTCCACGCAATTCGAGTAACTTGCACTGAACCCCCAGGAAAAAGCCTTGTCCCGCACTGTGCCCAGGCTGTGGCATCCTGCCATCCCCAGCTCATGGCACCATCCAAAGCAGGGTTGGTGCTGTGGCCTTTGGCTGTTCCTCCCTGACCCCTGGGAAATGGCTCGGTGCCAAAATGATTAGACAGGAACCACTTGCAGTCATGTACCTTCAAACCAGTAAGTAGTTGGGATTTTTTAGGGCCATAATTTTAAGCCCCCTAAAGCGATCACTCACTGCATTTTTAATATGCATTTTACATATCAGTTTGAATAAGAACATGGATTCATTCCTTCCACTGTTTGCTGCTGCTTTGCCCAGGAAAATTAATATATTAAGTGACGTAGCTCTTTCCTTCCCTCTTTCTTCAGTACATTTGCTTGGGACTAGTGAATTTTGTGCTGTATTCCCCAAAAATGATAGCAAAGAACTGCTGGTTTTCCACAAGCCTCACGATTTTCTTGCTGCTTTTCCCCCTGTAACATGCAAACAATGAAGCCATGTATCCAGCCCAACATGCTACTGTCAACACAAATCAGAATAACAAAAAACCCAGAAGCACCAAATAAATTTTGTTGAATCTTATTAAAAATAGAGCCCTGTGAGAAATACCAGGTCTGGGTGTCGGAGGGGAGGCAGGACACCTGCAATCTCTGGTTCTCCTCCATCCCAGACAGCTCTGGAGTTCAGCTGGAAAGTCAAAGACTACAGATATTCTTGGGAAATTCCTGACATTTTCTCCCTCTGGATGGGCCAGAAGTTATCACGAAAGCAGTCTTTCCTCTGGTGTTTTGGTATTTCTTTTTTGGGAACCTTCTCAGTGCAGGCAGAGCCAAGTTTTCCCTGTGGCATCAATCGCCCACAGCTCAGCTGGTCACGAGGGATGGCACGGAACCCACTTAGATCCCTCTCTTTGCACTCAAGCAAGTAAATTACTTGCTAAAATAGCAAGGGATTGGGGTTTTTTCCCCAAAATTTTGTAATGTTCTACAAATTGAGTGCTGCAACTGGGAGATGGTTTATTCTTGCCCCAAAGAGCAGCCTGGCTCAGGAGGTGATGGGGACACTCTACTCAGAAATAGTCCCTGGCAGAACAAGCTGTCCCACCTCGGGGTACCCCAGCACAGCAGTTCTTGGAGCAGATGGAAGAGCAGCTTGTGGCTGGGGGAAATGCTGGGAGTGGGGTCAGACCTTGGCTTGGTCCCGTCACCACCCTGAGGAAAGGCCCAGGGCAGGGGACAGTGGAGGTGTCCGGCCTCCTGACAGTGTCCGTGCAGCTCCCACAGCCTCAGCCCTTCCCATGGCCACAGGGCTCGGCCGAAACAAAGTGACCATAGCCCTGCCCACTTAGAAAAACCTGGGAGGTTTCTGAGCAAAGCTGTCAGCGAGGTTAATGACACCAAAAGAAAATCCTCATCCCGTCTGTGCCTCATTGAAGAGGTGACCCCTGGCACCCCAGCCCAGGGACGAGAGAAGCAATAGGTGAGAAGTGGGACAGAGGGCAGCAAGGGCCCTGAGGAGCTGTGCTGATCCCTGGAGGAAAGCTCCCTTTTCCCAGCTGTCTTTAAGGCACACAGAGCTGTAAATGCCTCACGCACATCACATTAGCCTGATGACTCTCCGAGATGTCTAGACTGCTGTTGGAGCTGATAGGAAGCTGGCATCATCCGAGCTCTTTGAGCCTTTCTTGCTTTTTCTTTTTTTTAACTGGTAATAAGATTCTTTTCTATTATGCACTGCTGGAAAGTCCCGTTCGCATGCAGACAGCTGCTGTGTTTATAGACACCATCCAAAATGCAGCTAAACACGACAGCTCGCTTCAAGCCGAGCAGCAGGCATTTGTTACACTGATCACTTCCAGAGGGATCCCAGGAGCTCTCAACATTTTCCCTATTTTAAAGTCAAAGCCTTGTCCTTATGCAAAGCCTAAAGTCCCACATGGAAAGACGCCTGGGGAAGAACCTGAAAGGGAAATAAAATCCTTAAAACTGAATGACAGCCTGAACACCAGCAGCTCCCATTAATGTTTACCAGAAATACAAATGCTGAACTAAACAGGCTGGTCCCTGCGAGCTTTTGAGGGTCGTTCTGAGAGCACAAGAAAGTGTTGAGCTTGCCTTTAGTGCTGAACAAACCCAATACTTGAAATCCTTCCTTGCAGATTTGTAGACCTAAAATAAAACTAAAGTAGAGGAATTGCATCAAGACTGCCTCCATTAAAAGCCAAGTCCATGAGACAGACAGTTTGGGTGAGTTCCTTCCAAGAAATTTCCCCCCATTAAAACACAACAGGAGTTATTTTACAGAAGAAAACAAAGGATAAGAGAGTTTATTTGAACATGTTTCCAGTGAAACTGCATTTCCCCTGGATGGAAACCCCACATTAAAGCAAACAGCTAAATTATGGTTATGATACAAAATACAACTGGTGAGGGAGAAAAGCAGCTGAAAATAAAGGTATTTGCACATATTTGGTGAGGATGCTTTTGTTGCAGAGCGATGAGATGCTGCTTATGATGAAGCCCTGCTTCCCACCTCCCCATGCTGGCTTTGCCTTCATCCCAGCCCATTCCCTCAGCAGCCCCTCTGCCCTGTAACCCAGCATCAGGTACTAAGCAGGTTTTAACCCAAACCAGCGTGGTGTGCGAAGAGGAGCAGGAGCAGCTCCACACTCACAAGCTCTGTCCTCGGAGCTTGTGTCCATGGCACGGGGCTGGTCACTCCTCAGGGGCAGTGGGGTGCCTGCTCTGCGGCTGCACAGCTTTCCACCTAAAATGCACTCATCCCAGCTGCACATTCCCTCGGATATAGCAAAGTACACAGTGCCCTCTCCTGCCAGGAGCCTGTGTTTGTTCAAATATTCCCCCTCACCTGTCTTTTTGCTCCTTTCTAAGGAATGTAAATAATTTCATGGCTTGTTTTTAAAGGATGTTGGTTACATATTGTCATAGAGCTTGAAAAAAGGGTGAGATTTTTCCTCTCCAGGCGTTTGGGCTCGGGCAGCGCCAGCAGCCCCAGCCCCAGCCGTGACATCTAGCGGGTGATGGGCTGAGCGCTGCCCTTCCCCGGAGAGGAGAGAGAAAAGGTCATTTCCCCCTTCCCACACACCCCGGCCATCTGACAGCTGTCCCACCGGGAAGGGCTCCGGAGCCCCGGCAGCCCCAGCCCCGCCACGGGGCCGTAACCCGGCCCTGGGGGAGCACCAGGGGATGCCGCGTTCCGCGGAGCCTGCAACGAGCCAGAGAAACTAAAACGTGCTCCCGGCTCTGTGCTGGGGTCACAGGAAGGAGACTCCAGCTCTATTTTTCAAGCAGCTTCTGGCTGCCCAAAGGCACGCACCCTCATTTTCTGTGATGCTGTCTGGCTGCAGCCCTAGATTTTTATTTATGCACAGAAGCATTATGTTACACACATGGGCAATATCCAATATTCCTGACGAGCTCCAAAGCTTAAAAAGCTCAGGTCCTTATGGCATCGAGCCACACACACCTCTTCCTCCTCTACTGGAATGTGGCAGCACCTTTGCATAAGAACATGCATCATAAAAAGGCAAACTAAGATTAAAAGTGTAATCAGATTTCAAAATCAAGTTATGAACGTTTGCTTTTTATTATTTTATTTCTTTTTTTTTTTTTCTGGTGAAAAGATTGCGATCAAACAATACAAGATTGCTGCCAGAGGTTTAACAGAGCACAAGGGCACGTGCCTGGGTCCAGAGCCTGTCCCAGCCAAGGCTGGTCCATCCTGGTTCTCCTTCTGCAGGTGCACAGAGAACATTTTCTTTGTTTCCCTTTATCCACCATATTTAGCACAAAAAATAGTTCTTTCAGAGTTAAAACCCAAGAGGGATTTGAAAAAAAAAAAAAAAGGACAGGAAACTGTTTTTATTTTTAATTCAGCTGCAAGAGGAAAACAAGAAATGAGGGTATGACATTCATTATTCCAACATCATGGAAGTCCAGGCTGAAACAAAACTCAGCAAGAACAAAACTTTCAATTCATTAATGGCAAACCAAGAGAGCATTAAAGTAATTCATTTCACCCACAGCTCTGACTGCATCCTGCAGGAGAGGGCAGCAGCTCCCAGCAGTGTTTCCCCACACCAGGACAGGTTGTCCACCCCAGCTGCACCAGGGGCTCATGGAGAGCAGGGTGATTTGGGAGCACACTGGTGGGCTCAGGTCGTGCCAAGCCCAGCCATTCCAGTGCACACCTGGAAATGCATTTTGAGCAGTTCTTGGCTACCTGCCCAAACCACATGGCTACTTTACCACACTGGAGGAGCTGAGCCTGGCACAAGGAGATGCCCTGCAAGCTGTGTGCAGATCTCTCTGCTTTCTCCCTTACTGGCAGCTGAGCTCAGCTCTAGCCCCAGGCTGGAGATGAGAAAGTGCTGATTAACCCAGCTTACAACAACACTCAGTTGTGTAGCTGAGAGGGACTTGGACAACAGCAGGTAGTGACTGGACAAGAGGGAATGGCTTCAAATTGGCAAAGGGTGGGTAGATATTAGATATTAGGAAGAAATTCTTCCCTGTGAGGGTGGTGAGGCCCTGGCAAAGGTTGCCCAGAGAAGTGTGGCTGCCCCATCCCTGGAAGTGTTTAAAGCCAAGTTGAACCAGGCTTGGACCAGCTTGGGATAGTGGAAGGTGTCCCTGCCCATGGCAGGGGTTGAAACTGGACTACCTTCAAAGTCCTTTCCAATCCCAACCGTGCTATGACTCTCTAACTCTGTCATCAGTTTTTGCGTAAAGGAAGTTGTGAGCTTTTACCCAGACAGTGACCTCAAACATGCACGGTCCCAGGGCTGATCGTCGTCCCTTTTGGAACAGTCACATCTCATCTGTCTACAGTGCAAAGGATACCCCACAAAAGGCACTGCAAGGGGACTCTGGTCTCTCTTCTAGAGCTCAGAGGCGATTTCAAGGGAACAGACAGCTGGCATAGGACCAGAACCAAGGAAGGCTGAGTCCCACAGCTCGCCTAGAGGAACTATTTCAAGCATGTTAAATTTTAACCACACATGGCAGCGTCTCTGCGCTCCAGGGAGAGGTCATAGCAGAGAATCACAAGCTCCACCACAAGTCAGTCCAAAATAAGAAACAATTTTTCAAAACATCCCAGCTCTCTGCAAGCTGAAAGTCTGGAACAGAGCTCTTCCTCTGCCTCAGGGCAAAAAAAAAAAAAAAAAAAAACCAAAAAAAAAAACCAACCCACAGTTCTTTTCATCACTGACCTTTACATTGTCAGGAAACTAATACAAGCAATCTTCTTGGAAAACCCATAGGGAAGGTGAAAGGAGAACATGGCATACGAATAAATGTAAATCCAGAGGGGTGTGGGGGAGGAAATCAACTTTGTATGATGCTGTGCCTCATCGAGATCATAACTGGGAGAGGAAGCACAGAGGAGATGAGATTCCAGCTGTGACACCCCACTGATGTTGCTCTGAGGTACTTTGAGTTCCTATCCTGGAGCTTGGCAGCCACCCTGTAAAAGAGGCACAGGACTAAGGGTTGCTTGTTCCCAAGTCCCAGCCCCTTGTGCTGCAAACCTGCTGCCTCCAACGGGTCTCCCAAATGAGTCATGTGAATCAGTGCCAGTATAGCCAGGCTTGGGGACCATGACCAGAGGTCAGCTCCGAATTTCCCATTGACCTCCCCAATTTCACCCCACATCGTGTTGTTTTAACAGTGTGAGTGCAGTGGGGACCACGAGGTCGGACTCCCCCCAGTCCCTCAGCTCTCAAGTGGGGACCCCTCGGCTGCCCTGCTTCTCCATTCTGCCTTGGCAGAGACGCCAGACCAGCTCCCTCCGAGCCTCCCGAGGGCAGCAGTGCCGGGATGGCTTCCTCACCAGGCAGGCAGATGTGCCTGTGGAAATCAGGTCTGTGCAAGAGCAGCTGCTGGTCGGCACAGCTGTGCCTGTCCTTTGGGGTAGGGAGAAAATAGATTAATCAATGAAACCGAATCTGATTCATCAGAAACTACAGCCATCTGTCAGCTTATTAATAGGCACAGAACTCCTGCAAAGCACTGCCATTAATACTCCAGGAAGATCTTTGTTTGGAGGAAAAGTTTAGATTGCAGCAACTGCAGCACTGGGTGGGGAAGGGTGGTTGATGGTGGAATTTAAACCAGTTTATTATTTCACTTCTGCAAAATCAAATTAGTGGATTCCTCCTCACCTTCCTCCAGTACAGCATCTTCCCCCTCAGCTAAAGCCTTACTTACTTGGCTTTTACATATTACAGCCCAGGCCTTCTTTAGATCCCCAAAACTGTCACATGCCTGCTCATTTCTAAGGACTCTTCGTACTGAAGGGAATGCAGGTTAAGGTGGGAAAGTGTCTCAATAACCTCCCAGACCCAATTTCTGCCAGGAACACATCCCAGCTTTGTCAGGGGGGCAGAGGGAAACCTGAAGAAGTTTTCAGAGAGAGACCTGTAAAACACTTACAGAAACACAGCAGCACTTAAACCAGCTCATTTGCATCTCTTATAATCATGAGACTGAACATGTGGGGATGAGGGAGAGAAAACATCTTTCCAGATTATTTTAAACCATCAGAGATGATTATTTCTGAGACATGCATTTAAATTGCAAGGGTTGCTCTTCCTTTAGTTGTAAGTTATTTTTGTGCTGTGCTTGATTCTCTTGTGAGAACAGGCAGCTAAAATAAACACTCTCTATCTATTCACATCAAAGTTTTTCCGAGAGGAATTGAAATATTGCTGATGTGGCCTATTTTTCCTTAACCTCCAGCTTCTTGTCCTTGAAGCATCGTGACCGGAGGAGCCGCCTCCCTCGCTGCACCGCTGTGATTTGCTCGCTCCGAAGCCGACGCAGCGGATGCTCCAGGGATGAGCAGCAAGAGCCATTTTACATCCATGCAGTTTTTCTCATGCCTCACCAGCTGCATACAGCGCAGCCAAAACACGTTACAGGTCTCTCTCCTAAAGTGTGGGAAGGGGAGCAAGGAGCTGTGTCCCTGCTGCCTGCAAAGGGCGTGCCCTGCTCCCCCTGCGCAGCCCTGGGACTGGGACGGTGCAGCAGAATTCCCCTCCCAGCCAGGGAGTTAAACCATTTAAGGGTAGGCAGCTCTCAAAGGGGCCACCTGCAGGTGTCAGACAAGCTGCAACCAACAGAGCTGGGGTAGGAAAGCAGCAGTAGGTAGCTCCTGGAGATGGCAATAAACCAGCCATGGTGACAATGGGAGTGGGCAGCAGATGGGTAGAGCAGCTCAAGACCTCAACCTGCTGCATACAAAAAGCAAAGCTGGAGGCTGAAATAGATCCCAGCTCTGGCAAAATGGACGCTTTCCAAGTACCTGAAAAGCTCTAAACAGCTGTGGGGAGGAAGAAAACTCTCAGGGCCTGTGGCAGGGCAGAGCAAGACAGACACAGGCAAGGTCCCCTCTCGAGCAGAAGAGGCACGGAGCGGGTGAGAGCGCTGGAGAGCCCGGGGACAGCAGGCTGGGCAGCTCGGCAGGTTCCTGCTGAGGAACCATGACTGAGGAGAACTCTCCTTCAAGGTATCTAACAAAACATGCCGAGCCAGAAGACTCCCAAGAAACTAAGACAGCTCTATGTCATGTTTTGTGGGATCAGGAAAAGACAGGACACGTCCCAGGGGATGGCACTGACAGCTTTGCTTGCTCTGGGGACTTGCCAGCAAATCCTCGCAGCACCACCTGGCAGCTCTGAGGATGCTGATGGCCAGACAGAGGGCTGAGTATGAATCTGTAATTGCAAGGTAGAGGATTTTAAGTGCTGTGAGGCTTCAGGGAAGGCATCCCTTCCCGCTGTATGTAACCAAGGGCAGGGTCTGTGGATGCTGCTGCAGTCAGTGCCTCCCTGCACCTCTGCGAATGGCACCAGGATCCAGCATTACAGGATTAGGGAGGCAATTATTCAGAGCTATCCAAACTCATTTTCATGTAAGGTGCTTGAGGAACTCCAGAGCACCTCAAAGACTTTTAGCAGGGCTGCACAGAGCTCTTGAAAAGCCTCTGGTCTATTGTGTATTTTCCCTTTTTGCCTTAATCCAATATCAAGCATTTCTCCAGGGAATAATGTGCAGGCTGCTCAGCAGCAATAGCAGTAAGTCATTATTCTTTACAAATTGCAAGTCATGAATTTTAACAACTGTGAGGAAAGTGTTCATTAGTATTTTCCCAATTTCTAAGATTGGAAATTGAATAGAGATTTACCCATAGCTTGTTATCAAAGCCAAAAGGCAGCAACATTTCCAGGCTTCACTTTCCAAGGAGTGCTGCTCTGCTATTCTGTAGTTAAAAGGAATAAATGTTTTAAATATAACATTATTAATTAGTTAAAAGTTACAAGTATGTCATGCAAATTGACATAAACCAGAAAATACCTCAACATGCAGCATTTCAACAGATGGCAAGTGGGTAATGTCAAATTACACTTTGCCTTGTGTAAAGAAAAAAATCCATTTTATCTTCAATTTCTTGAAATATTCCTCAAATTCTTCTAAGTAAAGGAACTGTTTGTAGGATTTCAGTCTTTTTAAAAAATATCTTTGCTGTATTCTTCTTCTCTTTTCCCCTGCAGTACAAAGGAACTGCAATTTAAGCAGAATCATCAGCGTCTCCTAAAATATGATGCATTGCCATTTGCTGTTACACTACTGGAGTATTCCACTACAAAAACAAAACCCTAAAAAAACCAATCAACCCACAAACTGACTCCTTTAGCCATATGGTTATTTATACTTATTATAAATTAGTATAACTAAAAATTGCAGCTTTTAATATATAACACCAAAGACTGGAAATGTATTAGGGGTGCCAATACTTGTATTTATGGGAACATATGTTTCAAAAGGCTAACTTTAAAAGAGTAGAGCTTTTCTAAGGGGGAGGAATTAATCTCGTGCTTTACAGTATCTGTGTTTCTACCAGCCTGGAGCAGAACAGAGCACTGCAGTTGGGTTTCAGGGCATGCTTTGGAAACTGGGACAGCAGCATAAGTAGTACAGGCTCGGGGAGACGCGGATGAAAAATGCAGAGAGAAGAAATGAAATGCTCCAAAGAGCAGTGGAGGAGTTTCTTTGGAACCTTGGGGGAAAGGCACAGGTGGAAATAAACAGGAGTGTGTCAGCTGGAAATGGAGCTAAGCTGGGGAGAGAGAAAGGCCAGTCCTGGGCTCAGCACATGCTCCTGTTGAGGTGAAACAGGAAACCCAACCCAACTAGAAAACCTTGGCTGTCAATTACGCAGTGAGCAGTTGTTACAAACATGATGGGACCCTGAGGAGCTCTGTACTACCCTGCTAATGCCAGAGACACTTTCTCTTACCACTGGAAAAATCTTTGGGACTCTTGGAACAACCCCCTCCCAAGCCAGCCTGTGCAGTGCACTGGGGCAGCGCTCTGGTACTTTTTGGGTGGCTTTGAGTGATGCTCTAGATGCCCGAGTGGTTTTGATCTCGGGATGTCACGTCTGCTGGAGTGTTTTACCAGCCACCCCAGAGGTGCCACAGGTATTACCTGGGCTTTAAGGAGAGTGCTGAGCTCCTCCCTGCATCCCAAAGCAGCTCTTTGAGACAAACACAGAAACACGGAGACAGCACTGCACCTCCCTACAGCTCCCACCTGCACTCTGTGCCCAGCATCAGAGGTGCTGCTCCTCTCACTGAAGGGATATTCTTCATTCATGGAGAGCGAGGGGGTCTCTTACAAAGCCATTTGCTCCTCTGGATTATAATTAGCCTCCCTACAGCACTTCCATAAGAACACATTAGTCTCAAGAAATACAGCATTAATGACACACAGTTAAGTATCAACAAAATAACCCCAGTTCTTGTAATCCACTGCAGAACTTTCACATAAACAAACAGCATGTTACTTAAACATGTACCAACTTAAAACTATACTTTGTATGATAAAAACATGTGGTTCATTATTTGCTCTTCCAGCCAGGTTAAATGTAAGAGTGGCCACCTACCTGAGAGCTCAGTGTCTCACCAAAGCAGCTGATGGTGTGTAAGCAGGAACCACACAGATGTTTTTCTCCTTCCCCAGAGAAGAGCAAGCAGCTTGTTTTAAGATCAAATATGAATGAATCAAAAACCCAGAGTCTTACCCCATAGGGCTCATGGAATGAGACAGCCCTGCTCTTTTCCCTGCCCCAGGCAGCACTGCAGATCTTCATTCCCAAGTGCCTCCTGGCCAACCCCTTCCACGCACTCATGCGAGTGCATCACTGAACAAGAGCCTGTTTCACTGCCACCTTCACACCAAGCAATCACAAATGAGCAGGTTTTTCATTTGAATTCCAGCACCTGCTTTCTTCTTCTTTTTTCTACTCTCTTTTTTTAGATCTCATTGCTATGAAAAATATCAACTTCTTAAGTCACGCTTTCCTCAAAAAATATTTGAGTCTTGTTTAATCATATCACTCCCTCCTTACTTTTTTAAAACTGTCCTGCCAGCAGCAAGAACTAGCAGGAAACGTAAAGAAAAGGTATTGCGCAAGTGAGGGATGTTCTTGGGTAACACTTTGTAAAGCACTTCCCTGCTCACACATCATCATCCTTAATTTTTTGGTGCTGTTGGTCTGTATTTAATGGGTTAGATCTTCCTTGTAGCTCAAACAGCAACCTGAAAAACATCCCACCATCTAATTCAGGGATGCTTGGGGATGTACTTGGGATGTCCTGGGCATCCCAGCTTTATCCAGATACTCTGTTGCAAAGCCTTGTAGAGAAGAGGTAAAACTTCCACGCTCTCCACACAAGAAAGCAACATTGCTGTAAAAATAATTTCAGACTGTCCCAGCTGAAGCTTTCACAACACCAAAATCTGGCTGAGAGCCCTCACCCTGGATCTGGGAAGGCAGCTGTTAATCCTTCCTTTAATATCAGAAACCCTTCATTAAATCCAGGAGATCAAAGCAGCAGTTCAGTTTTACTTCCCATTCCCTGGTGTTAGAGCAGACAGCTCTGCAAGGTGCCTGGAAACCTCATCACTGTCTTTGCAAAAATACTCACATCGTCCTCAAAAGAAGCACAGTGGAACTATTTTTTTCAAGCTTCTGCCATTTAAACAACAAAAACCCCTGAAATAAATTTCTAAACACACTTGGCAGTAAAACCAAGTGCTGTTAATGTGCCCAAACGTTCCAGTTGCTCAGGAAAATGCTACTCCAGCCATTTTCCTGGAGTTTATTTCATTCATTTTTCATGCCAACACTTACGTTTCAGTTAACTAGAAGCTAAAGTGGTAACTGAAACTTCATGTTTTGAAAGAATCTACACATCACTGGTTATATAAAACATTCTATTTCAACATAGGAAGAACCAAGAATGAAAAAATATAGTAAATAAGACAGACTGCACAAATCTTTTATGTATACATATTTATTTGTAATTTTACAGTGGCTTTAGTACTGTTTTACGATAACGTTTTTGGAAAGGAAAAAAAAACCAACCAAAAAGCTTCAGAACAAGGCTTTAACTAGAACTACAGAACCAGTTATTGACAGTTTTCCTCATGAAATTCTAGTTTCCTAAAGAGTTTCAGTCCAAAAAACCAATGAAGCATGACTGCTGTCCATAAAAAAAAAAAAAACAAAGAAACTCCAAAAAACTTTCTAGTCATCCTGAAACCAAAATCCAGCATCAGACAAAATAGCCACTGCATTGAGAGGAACATGTTCCTATTGCACAAGCACTGAGAATGAGATATGACAATCAAAGCCTAATTCCATAGGCAGAAGAGGCCACGTGTATCTATAGTTAGACTTCAAAGCACATCTTTCTTCTGAAATCATGTACCAGACTATAACTGATATTAAGGCCATAAAACCAGAACACTGTAACAAGTGATAGGGCTTGATGCTACTTTTGGTGACATTTGGTAAACAGAAGGTGGGAAAGAGGACCAAACCAACAAAGGATTCTGAGGGGAGTTAAACTTGAAGGCATTTCAAAAGAAATTCTCAAAAAACTACATTTTGGAGGGAGTTTATTTGGAATCATTGGATAAAACTGGATTTCATAACTAATCACCCAATGAGCCTATTACATTCTTTAACAGCCCATGTTCTGTAATACATTAAATAATATATTTTCTGGAATTTACATTTTAATTTGTATGAAAACAGTTAATTATTTCTGCTTGCTATTCCCTCTTTAAAATAGATGAAGATTTGTATAATCTTTATAAATTATCTTAACAACCAGATAAGGCTTCAATGTACTGAGTTAACTGCACACAGGTATCTGATTTGCTCTTAATTAGGCATCTTGATCACACTAAACTGCTAAAACCACCTGGGGAACCACGCTGTGATTTAAAGAAAGGGATAGTTAGGTATCGCTGTCTGTTCTACTTGTGTTCCTTTGATTAGTGTATAGAACACCTGAAGGCAATGGCTCCAAAGAAGCAGTAGCTACAATGGGAGTTTAAACATTTTACTTTAGGAAAATCTGGGAATCCAATGAAGCTGAAAATGCACATTAGTCATTTTATAAAGTTTGGCTTGCCACCAGTTAAGAAAATATAGGTATCAAAACCAGACAAATACGCTGCTAATCATGTGTTACATTTTCTTTTAAAAAATTAGCACCAATTTAAGCATCTGAATTCATAGAAAAGCTTGGGTTTTCAAAAAAAGGTTTTCCCAGTTAGAAGACAAGACAACAGCACATGCTTAGGGGTATTGAGGAGCTCTGTGATCAGCAACAAACATGATCTCTGCTTCAGGCAGCCAGCATCAAACACTTCAGATCTGACTCCTTTCTCCTCTGCTTTTGTTATCCTAAGGAGCCTGTGGAGGGCTGAGCTACTGCCCAGCTGGGCAAAGAAACACAGGAACTTGCTCAAGGACAGCCCAGCAGGTACGAGGGGTTTGATGGAGCATTTCAGAGCAGGGACAGTGTCTTCCTGTGGTAGTCACAGAGCATCTGCTGCAGGGCAGTCCCACAGAGCAGAAGTCCTGGCCTTACCACAGCATATACAACTACTTTATGGTGCTTAGCCAAGAGTTAAGAAAAGTTTCTTTGTTTAAAAAAAGAATCCTAGTGCTCACAGCGAGCTGCCATTGCTACAGAACAGACATTGCTGTGTCTTGATCTAATAGAAGGCCAGGTAGCCACACTGCCAATCAAGTCACCCGCTCAGAAGGTATTTCTCGAATGATCTCTTACCATGTGTTAAACTTCAGCCCCCAAAAAGTTCCGATTTCAAATCTCTGAAAACAGGTCTAAAGAAACATGCTGATCAAATCTCTCAGAATAGCAAAGACTGCAACCAGAATTTAAACACATTACGCATGTTATGTCATTCTTTTTCACACCATACATGGTTGTATTTAGAAGAATCCTAAAGTGCTTCAAACCCAGCAATTAATAATGTTGATTTCTTTTGTGCAAAATTGCAAGCACCTTTTAAAAAAATAAGCAGCAGCTTCAAGGAATAAACTTAAATAGTTAATGGATTTTCTCTATTTTGTTTTGAATTCTTGAAGCAAAATGATTTGCCATGTTTTCAACAAAAACTGCCGAAGATCGAATTTTATTAGTTTAATTTTATACTGGACTTGTTATACACATACTGTTTGAAATAGCGGACCCAGGAAATTAATATCCACAAAGCAACACTGTGGGATTGAAATCCAGCAACTGAAATTTTAGCTGCAAAAATAATCATTTTATAAAACACAAACAGAAACAATGGTTATGTCTCCACTTTCCTCCAAAGCTACTATGAAAAAAGATGGTTTACTTAAAACATTATTTTAGCTTCAGACATTATTTTAGCATGCAGAGTGGGCAAAAACCAAAACTGATTTGACAACTTGTGTAAGAAGCTTTTAGAACATCACTCATGTAAAAGACAATCTAAAATAATGAGCCAGAATACACTTTTTGTCATATTTCAACTTGTTAAAAAAAATAATTCAAGACACTCTGGAAAAGCAAAGAAATCACTAGATTCATTATAGAACTCAAGTCCAAATTCTGCATCTGGGTGCAGGTGTCCCTGGATCAAAACCAGTTTTGAGCAGGAATTACACAACACACATCCCAGGAAGAGTCGGGTTCCCAGTATATGGTCTGACTACGTTTAGCATCAAGCCCTGATAGAATCCCTAAGACACATGCAGGACATGCAGACAAGGGCAGTTCAGCATTTACCCAAACACTCTGTGCTGCTGCAAGGCTGAACCCCTGCCCCCCAACGACCACAAAGGTTTGTCTGCACCCGGAGCTGTGACCTCCCAGCTCACTCCCAGCTGGAGGGTGGCCCTTGTGACAACACAAGGCCACCCTGTCCTTGGAGACTCCGTATGTCAGCTGTGTTTGGATAACTAAATCTTACTCCATTCATAAAATTATAATTTTAAGGAAAGCGATTTAGCACTTAAGGTCCTTCCTTTAAGAAAGAAAAATTAAACATATGGAATCGCTTTTTTTCTTTTAATTAATTTGGAATAAACACATATGTTCTGTTAGGATGTAAAAAAAGACAAAACCTCAAGAGCCCTCTGGTTCCTAACAGCTTTTGAAACTCTCCAACCAACTAGCTCATTTCTAGTAAAGGTTGAGTTTTTCATTATTTTGACAAGAAAATGCAAGCCCTTGCTGGAAACGTTACAAAACTTCAAAGGCTGTTTGCAAACTGTAGTTTCCAGTCTTTAGACTAGTTCAGTTTGTATGATCCATGCAGACAAAGCCTTAATTTTGACATTTGTTTCTCATCTTATTCCATAAAGACCTACACTTGTCGTATCACAGTATTTCCTCAAAGTACACTTACAGGCCGCTTACCCAGATTGCAAAATGCCAAGCTTCTCTTTCTAAGGCTTTTTTGAGAAAAAATGATACGAGCACAGATGAAATTAACTGTTTAAAACATACTCCATTTCTGCAATGCCATTCAGCTACTCAGTGTTCAGATGTTTAACAAGTTTCTGGTAAAGTATCTATTGACAGCCAAAGATCCCTTTCTTTTTCAGGTGAGCAGTTAAGATTACAGATTGTATCTATGTTGACCACCATTTATTTTAGCCATAGTTCATAAATTGTCTATGTATGTTGCAGTAGTGTTAACACTATACAAAGTCTCCCAAAGGAAAGTAACATTCATGTTTACAAAACTGAGCTGTTTTCTTAAAATATATGTATACACGCATATTCTTAATCTTTAAATACATATAAATATTTATAAATGCCAAAGTGCAAAACAATGGTCAATTGCATCACTTTATATACATAATTTTAGTATTAGGAATAAAAGTGATTATATTGCACACCAAACTCTCCTTATTTTTAAACCCCTGTCAAGTTACATAGCATTTAGTTTTCCATCAGTGAGGAGGTTCTCGTGGCATTGACGACCATGTGACAAACGTGGCACTGAACTTGCCCTGCAGTCAGGAACAGAGATATGGGGAGAAGCCGCATGCAGTGCACTGAAGGCCTACATGTGCACACTGGGATAGCCTGGGAACTGCAGCATGCACCTGGCTGGGTTTGGGAGAGTATCGTCTGCAGATGTGTCCTCTGGAAATCCACGTGCACTTGCAATTTGGTTTTGAAATAAACTGGAGCCAAAATCCACAATATTGACAGACATTTCATGCATGCTCTGCAGGCATTTTGTAATCAAGCTTCAGTGTATGCCATAGCAAGAAGACATTAAAAAAAATTAGGTATGAGACAGCTTTTCCTACAAGATTTACAAATAAACTCAGTTAATCTCAAGGTTGGGGTTTCTTTTCTTGTACCACGAGTATATATTCACACTAACAGTATGTACTAGGAGAAGGTCACATACTAGTTCAAGTCATGAAGACAGGATAGTTTTGTTAAAACATTAGAAGAAAATCTGAATCACAGAATAATTTAGGTTGGAAGAGACCTGGAGGTCATCTGGTCCAACCCTCCATTGTGCTGAGCAGCCCAAGTCCAACAGGAAAAATTCAACTCTGAGAATATTTAAATCACATGGGAAAAAAGAAATAAATCTTTAAGTCTTCTAAAGCAGAGACTGTTAAAATGAACATAGCACAGTGCAACTTCAGCTGAAAAATTAAAAATTTTTAAAAAATGAAATCCAGCAGATGACTTCCGTAATGAATCACTAACTGTTCACTGTGAATAGGTGTCTTCAGCTATTTTAACTTACACAAATAACAAGGACTAAAAAAGGCAAATGAACAGCAAAGTATACTATTCTGCTATATGGTAAGTAGGTGTTTTTAAATGTTTCTCCAGTGACAAGAATGCACTAAAAATATTTCACATATACTGTCAGTATCCTCAGATCAGTGTAAGTCAGCCATAGGTTTATAACTAAACAATAAGAAAAAACACAAACCCCAGTATCTTGCAATTCAATTAAACAGAATTTTAAAAATCAGAGATTCCAGAATACGATCCCAAAGTTAATATTAACTACTTTGTTTTTTTTTTAATCTTCTGGGACACTAAAATCTTGATATTTTTGCTACAGCAAATTAAGCTATTAAAAAGGGGCAAAATTTTAATATAAAAGCAATGTTTGCATAAGGAGAAAGTGCTGCTTTTCTACTCCTAAGGCCTGGAACAATGGACAATTGAGTTTTACAAGAGAAGTATGTCAGTAATGCAGTGGCTGTCTGGGCCAGTATATTTTACAGGTTCTATTTATATATTCAAGACAGGAGTATCTGATCAACAGCTAAATATAGTGCCTTAAAGAAAGTGGTGTTTTACCTCATCTTGTACATGTCTATTACTCTTACAGTTCTATAGTTGAGTCACACACATGCACACAAGAGATCCTTTAGCAAAGTTTCACACCTGTGCACTCCGAAGTGAACGTGCACAAAGTCACAAGTGTGTGTTATAAAGCAATTTAACCCCTACTCTACTGCAAATGCATTTTCTAATTCAACAGATTGTGCAATGTAACAGGCAATTCTGTATTATCTGATTCTGAAAACTGTATTGATAAATCTGTAAGGAAACAGCAAATAACCTCCTCCTCTTGTCTGACACAGCATTTAGATAATACGTACTAAATATGTTTTTCTTCTCGCTACAAATAGAGAGGGTTTCCCAAGGCAAGAATAGAGCTAAGCTCTGTTAACGAAATACTAAATTTACAAGTGACTTAGAACTACTGTACTTTTATTTCTTTAATTACTCACTAGATAGAATGGACCCATTAAAAAAAATGGAAAATATTTATGCAGCTCTTTCAGGCTGCAAGTCTCTCCAAGTCATCTCTCCTTTTATCAGAGTTTGCAGTGAATGAAGAGCATCACAGATAAAATTTCCTTTTCTGTTTATGTTTGTTAAAGGACGAGTATCACAAGCTAGAAAATACAGAACATTTTAGCAAACTCTCCTCTTCTAAACAGGCACTGCTTCACAGAAAAGTCACTCATCCTTCCTCAAGATTTATTTAAGCCACTGTATCTTCCATCCACATTTAAAAGACTGAAAAAGTTAGAGACACTCAGGTGAAATACAAAGTAATGGCTTTATGCTTTAAACTTCACGTTTATCTCTTCTACAAGAAGAGAGAATTGATGAAAAGTGAAGATAGAAAGGGTTTGATTTAAAAAAAAAGAAAAAAAGTGCTATGGGGAAGAAAAACTGCCCTTTAAACAGAGTACTGAGAGCGTTCCACACGTGAGCTCACACTTATACACAACACTCCGCTCATTAAATAAAGCAAACAGCCACAGTCACACATTAAAACAAACTTCATAGGGACTATACATTCAGAAAACCTACTAATGAGCAATACTGTACTAAATGTAAACAACCACTGTGTCACAGAAGCCTGCCAGCTGGGACTGGAGAT
Organism: Platysteira castanea; assembly: GCA_013397175.1. Classification (NCBI taxonomy): domain Eukaryota; kingdom Metazoa; phylum Chordata; class Aves; order Passeriformes; genus Platysteira; species Platysteira castanea. The sequence goes on along the minus strand of VYXC01006019.1, from coordinate 3,121,954 downwards.
TGGTGAACCCACTCAAGACAAGTTATTGGCTAAAAGTCTATTATAACTGCTCACCTGAAATAGGCTGAAACAAAGAAAAGCCTATAATAGTGTCTAAATTTAATTTTTTTTTTGTTCTTTAGACATTGATTTTCTTTCATTCTACAACATTAAGCAGGCAATTTCGTAACAACTGAGTAAAAAAAACCAACGCATTACTTTAGCAGAACATGCAGAACGTGGAGTTTTTCTACTTGGTTCCATTAACTTACAAGCAATTCAGGCCCAATGGAAACAAGAGTTCTTTTTCCCAAAGTCAAGTCTGCAATCGTGGCTGATCATCGACATCCTTCGAGGGGTCCTGTCAAGGCATCCAGGCTGCTGTCTGTGTCTGAGGCCAATGTTTGCTCTGTTGACATGGATGAAATGTCATTGATAGATGATGACTGGGAAGGACTGGTGTTGCTATTCACTGCTGCATCTGTGCTAAGAAAACCAAACATAATAAAATCTGAGGCAAGACAATATTACAGTCACAAATAACCATGCTTCTGGGCTGTGAGCAGCACTTTCCCCACAGAAATCCTTAGAAAATCAAGGAATTAATAAAAAAGGAGAAAAGCAAGCACTAAGGGCCCTAGCACTCAAAAGCCAAGGTGACCTTTTAAGAGATTTTTTTTTTCTCCCTCTCTTTGGAGGAAAGAGAAAAATCTAACAATGTATAGTGTGAATAGTGACTTGAGTGTCAAGAAATCTAACAGATATAATTAATAAAAGACAGTACAACATTCTCATTACTGAGCCATGAGAACAGCAGCAAACACAGGATGCAATCATGGGCACAAATACTATGCACTGTTAAGTATCCCGGGGGAGCCCTAAGGCTGCTTAACCCTGCAGGAAAGGGGTTCATGCTGAGCCACAGAGCAGCACTCAGCACAGAAGGTACCTGAGCACCAGGTGAGGTAACGTGGTGCTGGTAATTTCATTTGATGCCTGAGCCCTTTGGGGAGAAGGCAGCTCAGGGTGTGCAACACACAACATGAGTGAAGTTTTTCTAGGAGTGCGTAACAATTAAAAACCAGAGCACATGGAGTTCCAAAGGCAGATCAGTCTCAAGAGTCGCAAACAACAAAAGCTTTGCCTACCTGGATTATTGAGCAGGATTTCTTCATTCACTAGACCAGCACTACGTGTGACAGTTACAGAACTACTGAAACAATGACTAACCTGAGGGCTGATCTTTTACCACACCGTTCTTGCTCCTTTCTTCCCAATCCATAACTTCTTTGTATATTAATTCTTATGAGAGAATGGTGGGAGGAAAGAGAGAAGAGACAGAAAAAGGAACTGTAAAATCAGAGAGGATTTGTATACAATTCACATTTGTATCAAGGTACAAGGAAATGGTTAAGGGGCCGTCGAAGTAGAACTGTAGAGGTATTTATATGCCCTCTTTCCAGCCCTACAGTAATGACAAGAGAATTATGCAGATTCTTCTCAAGCATCACAGAAAGACATTAGGACTGTACCAAAATAAACATATTATACAAATAGCACAGCTGTCCACTTAAAAATAACAAATATCCCACCCCAAAATTTTATGTATATCTACAATGCACTAGCTGAAAAAAAAAATTAAAAATCAGATTTGGATTCAAAATCTGATTTTACTTAAACGTCCCTGGAAATTTTACTTTGGTAACAAAATAATACACAAATATTTATTCTTGAAGAATCATCTTCATGGGTGTATTGAGGAAAGTCTGGATATTCTGAAGAAGGTAAACAGTTAAAATATTTTATGAAAACCCTCATTTACTAATCAAGGACAACTTAGGATACAGTCACCTGAACAACCAGAAAAAAACAGAGCTGTAACTTAAATCGCAGAAGTTTAGGTATGTACCCACAGTCTTAATGTAACTTAGATAACAGAATCCAAAGAGATTAAGAACACTTCAATTCTGAGTAACAATGTTTATAAATGCATTCAATTAGATTTAGCTGATCCATTTTACTTTTCCACCTTGCAGTAATCAAAGATGATTTGAAGCCTACCTATCTGTGCAGGCATGCCCTAAGGATAATATATGTATGTATCAGCCAAAATCAATATCTGAAATTTATAAAGCTGTTTTACAAAAGCAAGCAGCTTTCAAAGTAGTCATAAAAGATGTCTATTGCCCTTGGTCTTGTGATGGCAGATGTTAAAATTTTAACTGCCTCACCATTTAATGGTTTTGACAAAACTGTAGGTGGAATTGATTTTAATACCACAGTGCTGTTTATTCTTTTGTTTAAGTCAACAGTTTAATCTATTTGGTCAATAAATAAGCAATGAGATTAGAAAAAAAAAAACCTACACCAAAGGACTCTCCTGCTATTTAAGATTTCTTGAACAAATGAACTAGTAAATATCGTCAAGAGATATGGCTTAAATAATACACACTGAGAAGAGGCATGTTTCTTTTTCAGAGAACTCTCTATCAAGGAAAAAACTATATAGATTACAAGCACTTAAGAACAAAAAGGGAAGGAAAAAAGAAAACTGCAGCATTTTGTTGAACAGACTTCAGAACGTTACATGTATATATGAACATACACACACCTATGTAATACTCACTCCAGACACAACATGTTTCCATCATTGATTTCTTTTCCTGTTGCCACAGGCAGTGCTGCTTATTTGGAATAGTGGGTTCCAGTCTGTTACACAATCCAGCACACGCTGCAGCCACTCATTAACAACACAAGATATTACAATAAATGTAATTTGTCATGCTCACTTCTTACCTTTCCATTCTTCAATTGCATGTTCTCTTTCTTCCAACTGTGCATCATAGATTTGAGGTGGAGGCTACAAAGAGAAGAAAAGTCTATAGTGTCTACTACATCAGGTTAACACACCCCAGTTTAACTAAAGAATCTAAAAATGACAACTTTTTTAGCATTTTTACCTTTTTTGTTGGCAGTTTATTCCCTATACGTCAAAGACACACTCATTTTACAACTCCAGAATTTGCTTTTAATCCTGCCTCCCACTGAAAGGCTGTTTAAAAGCCATCAACCAAACTTAAATTCATTGTAAGGCTTTACAGGGCCTTAGAGCAAGTCCCTGTTTCAAAAGGCCGAGGAGTGCCACCAAACAGGCACCTCTTTCTATAAGTAAAATGAAATTAACAGCCACTTTCAAAGTTCTACCAACTCCCCACCAACAGCTGTTCTTCAGGTGATTCTGCCCCTAATGCTCATCTGAACGCTTCCTGTGTGACTCCTGGTAGCCATGAATGAGTTCAAAGCATGCTCTTGAATAAAATTAAAGATATTTTAAAAATTATTAAATTGGAATCTTAAAAAATCATTTTAATTGCAAACTTACAGCTTCTGCTTCAGCTGGATCATACCAGACAGTAATATAAGGATGTCGTAAGGCTTCATCTACAGAAATTCTCTTGTCTGGATCTACTACAAGCATTTTTGACAATAAATCTCTAGCTTGGCTGGCTAGAAAGTAAAGATGAAAAGAACACACATGTAAAAGAGCTGTAGAGTTTAATGTCTGACACAGGAAATAAATACTAGGAACACAGGACATGCACTGCAACATTTCACTTCTGTTCTAGAGAATATAATAAGGTGGATTGTTGGATTCTTCTTATTTTCTCAGTAATTATCTAATGACAAAGCATACCCCACACGAGCTGTGTGCACTAGAAAAAGATGATCGGCAATAATCTCAATAACAAGTATCACTTTTGGAGAACATTAAGTGACAGACATTATTCAATGGATTAAAATTAAGAGAATTAAACAGAATCCTGGGGACAGGGAAATAGTACGTATTTAGTAACTACTACTAAGATTCCAGAACTAGTCATAAATTAAAGAAACAGAAGGTATGCACCTACATATTGACACCTACAACAATAAACATTTTTATTAGGTTTTTAAATTAAGTGTGCTGCAGACATTTTAAATTAACATCATAGAAAAAAGGAGAGAAAAAACTCGCCTTACTTTTTAACTTGTCGCGATCAGATTCTGATGGAAATATCCAGTCTGGGAAGAGCTCTTCAAACTTAATACCAGGATATTTTGGTCTGTTTTCTACATAATTCCTCACTGTAGGCTGCAGTTTCTTCATGAAGTCTGCTGACGGTGTTCCTAATTGTTCGATAACTTTATTCCATTGATCAATATCTGCACCATATCTTTAGGAAAATCAGCTGAAGAATTTGAAGTCTGCACTCTACAAAAATACTGCTTACAAAATCGGAGAAGTTAATGGAAACTTGAACAGAGGACACAAAGATGAACTTCACTGTAGCATCAGCAGCATTCTGAGCTGCCATGCAAAAAGCTACACTTACACAAAAATAAGACTCAGATTTTGTAATCTGAAGTGCTGGAAGGGCTGCACAATGCATTATGCTTATGTATCTTTTTCTAATTATAATACTTTTCTGGAATCCAAAAGAAGCTTTATTTGGCAGTTGCATCCACAGCAAAACAACTCTAAGGTCAGAAAAGAAAGGCTGCTGTGGAATCTTCTCAAGTGCAATATTACGGCAGGAACACTGAAGATTCTTGAAGGTAGAGAAAACCACTCAAAAAACCCTAAAGCACAAATGTGTGCCATCCAAAGTAAGGAATTTTGTACCTGTCTCCTAAGGAAATCAAGCTTTGGGTTGGAGCATTTTGCAGGGGTGTAGTTGGATGGTTGGGGGCCTTTTTTGGTTGATGTTTGGGTGGGGTTGATTTCTTTTCCTTTTTCAACTTCAAAAAAGGTGCAGAAGAGTTCTCAACAGAAAATCCATATTCCAGAAGGTTCTATATCAGGTTCTTTTGTTTAAGTGTATCAACCGTGATAATACAGATAACTCTGTTCTTAAATTCAAAATTTAAATATTTTATAAGAATAGTATTTAGAAGCCACAGGTTGAAATTGTGCCTCCTGTTTCTTCAGAGCTGTCCCTTTTCCCTCTCAAGTGAAGGCATTTTCTCAAGACACGGTGACCCTCATTACAGAGATACCACAGCCTGCTCTGAGCCAGCCTAGCTGGGGAAACAAAGCTCATTTATCACACTGAGAAGACACTACATTAATATTCCTGACATTTAAGTCTACTCAGATCTACACTTTCCAGTTTTTCCTGATAAAAAGAATGTGTAATCCCAGCAGAGCTTATCCACTGACCTTGCAAACATTCATTGCTAAATTCACAATCTAGCACTTCAACCTATCCATTCTCATAGATTATGCAACTAAACAACAAATATGCTGTACTTCAAATTAAGATGTATTTTAAAAACAGAGGTGCTTCTATTTCAGTTAGTGTGTCAAGAATACAATTAGGAATATACGTATAGTCACTGCTCCATGCTAAGACTTTAGACTTCTGATACAAAGGTTGAAAATTTTATTTGCTTATTGAATGCATTCCAATGGAAAAGCTATATTAAAATCAAAATTAAGAAGTGAATATTGTTAACTGTCATGCTAAAACAAAACACAGACAAAGAGAAAATTAACATACATCAGGAAATTTTGTTCCTAGCTGAGAAACTGATTTTTGTGAGATCTCCACCAATCTAGATTCAAGAAGATGCTTTTCCTTTGAGTAACAGCAGCCTGGTTAGTCAGATAATCAAATTAGAGTCCAGTTTATTGAGGTCTCAGAAGACTGAAGGGAGGGAAGAAAACTTAATGACCTGTCCCACTTTAGAGGTAAAAATGGGCAAAAACCAGTATCTCAGTTTCAAAGTGCTTTAGAGATGGCGAAAGTCGAAAAAAAAAATCTCAACATAGAATGGACTTAAAATAAGCCTCTTATCAGAAACTCAAGTGGGATTTCAGTATAAAGCAGGCAGAGTAAGCTCTGTGAATGACCTGGCAGCCTTCAGACAAAGCCACTCTCCCCATCCTAGAGACCTCAGGGTCAGAAGGAACCAGGCATTTAATCCATGCCAAGTCTATTTGCCTTTTGGGACTCTGGAAGAAAAGTTGAAAACAGAGTCCTTATTACAATCCCAGCAAAGCATGACTTTTCCCAAGAAAGCACAAATATCCCTCGTGCTTTTTGCACTGGTCAGGCAATCAGCTTCCTTTTCCAGATGGGCAGAAAGAACATCAAAAACACTCTGCTGCTGCCAGGCTTTTCCCATTATTTCACCTTAGGTATCTACATTCCCTGGTTTTTCTCCATTTCTCATTTCCAGTGCAACAGCAACTGGCAGTAACTCAGGCCTCCCCAGCACAGTCAGGAGCAGGCTCCGTGCATCCATCACCCTGGCAACGCAGAGCATTTCATTCCACCCAGAGCACTGCTGCAAGTATCCCAGAAATTCCCATCTACCATCTGGGAAAACACAAATTACTGAATCTAAGAGTAGGTTTTCCTGAAGATAGTCAAGGGCAAGCACTGGGCAATATGCTGAACTTAGCTCCCTCCTCTAAATGCCCAAATACTAAGACACTTAAAATTTAACTTAAAGAAAGCAACCAAACAAAAGAAACCCCAAACACAATCAACAGAAGGAAAGCTTCATGGCCATGCACAGCAGCACTGCCCATAAACCACCCTGCCAAGACAATCCTGCAGCTGAAGGTGACAACCTGACCCACACAGTGATGACTCGGGGAAAGCCTCAACAACAGAGTTATCGGTATCTCACTTTAAAGAGAACGGAAACTCACAAGAAACAAAAATCCCTGTAAGCACAGCTATACACTGCCCTGTCAGGGGAGGAAACTCCTTGAAACACAGACTGGTGGAGCTCCAGTGACCCTGAGAGAATCACAAACCATAACTTTCATGTTCAACAAGTATGAACAAAATTTCCTTAATTTATCCATGAATAAATCAAAATAGCCCATGCTAACAACATGCAGGTGAAAGACACATAACATCCATGAAGAATTGTGTTAGGTTGGTCTGAAGGCTTCAAAAGGTAAAATAGTAAGTATAGAAAGGAAGAAAGGTAGAAAAAAAAAGGACTTATTTAACATTTAATCATTTTATTACTAAATAATGTATGATCAACTGTTGAAGATTAGTGTCATGAAATTTAGCATTAAAATTGGAAGTCCTCCTCTATAAGAGACACAGGTAGCTGTGAACAGGCACCCGATGTTTTAGTGGTGGTTGCTCCTTGCTTATGAGCAAAAATATTATATTGGAGTTCAAAAACTTGGAGCACAATTAAGAAGACAGGCGGCCCAGAGAAGCTGTGGCTGCCCCATCCCTGGAAGTGTTCAAGGCCAGGCTGGATGGAGCTTGGAGCAACCTGGCCTAGTGGAAGTGTCCCTGCCCTTGGCAGGGGGGTTGGAACTAGATGGTTTTTCAGGCCCCTTCCAATCCAAACCATTCTGAGATTATGATTCTATGATATCTAAGTCAAAAATATTGGAGGGAGAAATGGAAGAATAACAATCTTATAGAAAAATTAGGTCCCAAATCAAATTTTCAGAAAATGGGAAAAAAAGAACCTCTAGAAAGTTTTTCTTTTTATGTTAAATAATAATAATAATAATAAAAAAGATCTCATGCAGTGTGCTTGCCATTAGGTCACCTTTGCCCAGCAAGCACTAATAAACAAGAAAAAAATATGACTGAAACTCAAAAAATTGTGCAATAAAAAAAACTAGTCTACTGTTCAAATAAATAATAAGCAAAATCCATGCATAGTTAAGAAGTAACTTTGTAGGCTTTTGCTTAAAACACTTACCTACAAAGAACAAGAGTAAAAAAGCAGTTAAGTATATTTTCTATTTTTCAAACCTAGCAGTATGTCTTTTAAACTACAAAAGCTGAAGCTCATAACACATTGGACTCAACCACTATAATTTACATGAAATGTAGTCTACTGAGAAAATAAAATGGAAAGCTCAACAATTTGGTTAATGACACTAATTTCAAAGAGTACAGTGGATCTAGTAAAACATATTATTGTAAATATTGTTTATGCTTTTATACAGATCTAAATAATTGTGTTTCTGTTGGAAGTGGAATGGGATTCAAGGATGACAAGGGAAGGATACGATCAGTGCCTTGGAATATCACACAACCTTTCACCAATTCTCCCATGATGCACCCAACTGACCAGATATCAACTGAAAATAAAAGTGAAATGATCAAATTATGAAGTATCATGAACAAATGTGAGGAAAACAAACAAAACCATCTGCATCTACAGTAAAACACAACAATGTGGAAAACCAAACTGCTCACACGAATTTTCAATCACATCAACACCAACTGACTGTTCCTGAATTTGTTATTAGCATTTTGTAAAACATAGTCAGTGTTTACACTTGTGANACAGGCGGCCCAGAGAAGCTGTGGCTGCCCCATCCCTGGAAGTGTTCAAGGCCAGGCTGGATGGAGCTTGGAGCAACCTGGCCTAGTGGAAGTGTCCCTGCCCTTGGCAGGGGGGTTGGAACTAGATGGTTTTTCAGGCCCCTTCCAATCCAAACCATTCTGAGATTATGATTCTATGATATCTAAGTCAAAAATATTGGAGGGAGAAATGGAAGAATAACAATCTTATAGAAAAATTAGGTCCCAAATCAAATTTTCAGAAAATGGGAAAAAAAGAACCTCTAGAAAGTTTTTCTTTTTATGTTAAATAATAATAATAATAATAAAAAAGATCTCATGCAGTGTGCTTGCCATTAGGTCACCTTTGCCCAGCAAGCACTAATAAACAAGAAAAAAATATGACTGAAACTCAAAAAATTGTGCAATAAAAAAAACTAGTCTACTGTTCAAATAAATAATAAGCAAAATCCATGCATAGTTAAGAAGTAACTTTGTAGGCTTTTGCTTAAAACACTTACCTACAAAGAACAAGAGTAAAAAAGCAGTTAAGTATATTTTCTATTTTTCAAACCTAGCAGTATGTCTTTTAAACTACAAAAGCTGAAGCTCATAACACATTGGACTCAACCACTATAATTTACATGAAATGTAGTCTACTGAGAAAATAAAATGGAAAGCTCAACAATTTGGTTAATGACACTAATTTCAAAGAGTACACTGGATCTATTAAAACATATTATTGTAAATATTGTTTATGCTTTTATACAGATCTAAATAATTGTGTTTCTGTTGGAAGTGGAATGGGATTCAAGGATGACAAGGGAAGGATACGATCAGTGCCTTGGAATATCACACAACCTTTCACCAATTCTCCCATGATGCACCCAACTGACCAGATATCAACTGAAAATAAAAGTGAAATGATCAAATTATGAAGTATCATGAACAAATGTGAGGAAAACAAACAAAACCATCTGCATCTACAGTAAAACACAACAATGTGGAAAACCAAACTGCTCACACGAATTTTCAATCACATCAACACCAACTGACTGTTCCTGAATTTGTTATTAGCATTTTGTAAAACATAGTCAGTGTTTACACTTGTGAAATGACCATGAAGAAGGATACAATCTCTTCCCGGGAACAGGACTTTATGGAGGACCATTTCTGCCATAATGCACCCAACAGACCAGATATCCACTATCATATGTTAGGTGCAACAAGGACAAAAGATTAAAAAGATTTTTTTTTAAATACCACAATTATTTATTTGAAAGCTCACACTGTATTCCCACAGTCCTGCAGATAATTTATTTTTGTCCCAACCAGAACAATTTCTGCTGAAGTTCTGATCCATATCAGCACTTTCTGTACAACAAGTTGCCTTCTGCACGAAATGAAGTGGTTTTATCATTATCAAGGGCCCAGCAAGGTCCCACAAGTCCATTGTTTTACACAGCCAAAATTACAGGTATAAAAAACCACGGCATCCACAAGCCCTTGTGATAATGCAAAGAGCATACAAGTCCAGTGCTAGTAAAAATCAGCAGGTAAAACCCCCAATAATGCAAGGACAATTACCTTGGCAGCAATTTTGTTGGCTGAATGTTAAATATATTACAGCTGTGTTGGTTTTATTACTATAACACCCAGCCTCTTTGAGCACTATGCAGACTTAAGAGAATATAAGACATGGTTTATGGTAGGGATCTGCAGCATATTTTAATAATCAGACAGGCAAAAGGGGATACATTGTCAAAAGAATATGTTTCAGAATAAAATTACATTGATTAAAGGGTTTATTATTTATATATTGATCTTTTGGTTTGTTTTTTTTAATACCAGCCAGCACCAATGTCGCAGCAGTTTTTTTAGAATAAAAAACATGGCAAAAAGATAATAGGAGAATACATGACAAGATATAACTATAGCAGGGGAGAGGGAGCAGTAAATGTTAAATGGAGAAAGGCACACAGAAAACTATTATATTCTCAACAAAAAATTACACTGTAATAATTTTGATTTGCAAAACCATGATTAGTATAACAATAAACTTGACAGGGGAAACCAGCCCTCCCTCCTCTTTTTAAAGTAGTTACGTTCCAAGAGAGACGTACTTTAGACAAAAGACTGAAAGAGTTACTCCTGCAACTTACCATTCTCTTTATATCCCATTCCCAGGATAACCTCTGGTGCTCTGTAATACCGTGTTACTACGTATGGAGTCATCATGAAGTTAGTACATGCTGTTCTTGCCAGTCCAAAATCAAGGATTTTTAGCGTGCAATCTGATTTTACTACTATGTTGCTGGGTTTCAAATCCTAACAAGAAATTACTTCAGTTAAGAAGGATTACATACAGATAATACCCACACACCCCCCTCCACAATCAGGATAAGCCAAAAATTTACTTTAATAACAACTGCATTTTCCTGCTCTAATGTACATGTTTTTTATACAACCCCCTCCCTTCCTCCCTGTTTCACAAAAACTGTGTTCACAAAGAGTATTGTTAATGATCTACTACTACCTACTCTGTGGATGATACCAGCTGAGTGGAGATGCTTGATACCACAGAGCATTTGGTAAAGAAGGTAAGACATTCTTTCATGATCCAATTCCATATGAATAACCTGGCACAAATTTGCATCCATCAGCTCCATAACCAAATATCTAAAGCACAAAAAAGAAAGCATTAAGAAAACTCAAGTCTTACTTTTCTTATGAGGTTTAAGCTTAGCATAAGAGGTATTTAAGAAAAATCAACTACTTTGCTAACCTAAATGTCAAAAAGCCAATGATAAAAAAACCCATGCATGACCACAGTCACAAAGTAAAATTATCTATTCAAAAAGTCTTACTATTAAAAATTAAGTATTCAACATTCTGTCACAAAATATTAAAATTCCACTAGTTTTATGAACAATAATACAGAGAATAATTCTATCTTTTTGCATCATGAAAAACAAAGACTGAGTGAAGCTGATGCAGAGATTGCAGATATTGCAACATAAATGCTCTTTTTCACTGTATTTTACTCTAAAAAATAAGAATATTAGGATAATCACCATGAAAACTAAGAATCAAAAAATAATTTTCAATTGTCGTCTACTTACCCTCTTCAGACACAAACACTCCCTCAATTACCCAAGCAGCCTATTCACAAACCACAACAGCACATTCACTGGAACCTAGGGATATTCCACCAATCAAATGGCCATGAATCCTTTCTAGATCAATTGATAATGCTTGAATAAAACAGAAATATATTCAGTTCTGAATTGAGGCCAAAATACTGTTGTGCTGATATGACTGGTACAGTAAAAAATTGCTCTCATGTTATCCAGACCTAATTATCCTGAGGTGATGCATGCAGCTGAAGGACAATGCACACAAACCAGATGCATGTGCAAGCAAAGTATGGCAGACTGATGAATAAGAGGTAAATAGCCCTTTTTCACTGCCCACTTCAGCTTTCAGCTAATCTTGATTTGCAAAGCGTAAAGTCTGTAGGATACTGGAAATCCATCTCTAGGGCTTAGGCCAGTATTTGTCAGAGAAAATGAAAAAAATCTAGTACTTACACATCCTGAAATTCTTCTAGTGACTTCTGTGGTGTAAATACATTTAATAAACTAATAATCTATAAAATAAAAACAAACATTAAAAGAAACTTCTGTTTTAATTCACATTAAACTCCACTACTGCAGAAGTTACTATGCAAATAAAGCGCACACTGTTACTATATACACAATTTGAATGCGACTTGGCTGTACTTAATTCACATATGCTGAAAAACTGCCAATTCAGAAATAGTTCCAAACTGCAGCATGTGTGCCAAAGGAACCAAGATAGGACAAAATCCCTTTTTTCCTTTTTTAAAGTTATATGACACCTTCTACCTCCCTCCCCAGTGCCTGAAATATATCCCATAAATAATAATCTCTTATTTTAAATCACATGCTGTGCAAGGCATTTTAACCAAGGCTGTCCAACACCACGTGCACAGAGGTGCCCCACACCATCCCATTAAACTTAGATTATGACGTACTATTTCCAGAATTGCTAAAAGTACTGTACTGCCATCTTTAATAACTACCTTGCTTTTATTCTGCTACATATGGGCCACAACAAAATCTTACTTAAAAAGCAACCCTGAGAGGCTAATTGACTGCAGGAAGTTTGAGACTTGACTGCACAACTTCAATGGCCAGCAATGTTTAAGTTCATATTAGTACCAGAACACAGCAGTCACATAAACCCTACATTCTTGTATTTGAACAATGAAGTATTGACCTCAAGGCTCACTTCAGAGGGTTCAAAGATTTCAAAATCCACAAGTATTGTCCATAGCATTTCACTTTTTTAGACAGTGCTGCATCCCCGAAAACCCCACCAGTTAAACACTGTATTTAATAAAAATCTTGCCTAAGCTCAGAAGATTTAAATACAGTGAAGTTACAATGCTCAAACCCACAAACCATCCCAGTGCCAAGCAGGCTTTGCTGCAGATGACTTTAAAAGGGCAAATGCAAGAGAGCAAGGCCTGGTCTCTAAAGTTGACACTGATGGCAGCCCTGTACCAACACAGCAAAAACCTCCTTCCCTTGGCACTTCATATCCCAAGCAGCTCACCCAAAAAACTGAGCCATACATTGTGGAGAACTGCATTGCCCACAGCAAATCTTTCCAGTCTGTCACTATTTCCATTCCTTTGGTTACTAACAGCAAATGAGAGAGCAAATCCTAAGCTTTTTTTGATTCTAACAGTAATGAGAAACACAAAGCCCAACTCACATTTTTGTGATTGACGCACTTTAAAAGAACGAGCTCTCTGTAGGCCCTTTTCGCGTGGGTTTGGTTCTGAAAAGGACGACTCAGCTTCTTCACAGCAACATTGATTCCAAGCACTGTATCAAACGCAGCACTAGAAGGGTTTAAAGACAAACAAGTTGAAGTCTGTTTGAAGGAGAGGATGGGGCAAAAGGGAGGCAGAAATGAGGAAGGAAAGATATCAAGATTTAAGACTAAGTATATCCACTAACCTGTTGGTGCTACACCTAATTTTAATTCAGAAAAGAAACATCCTTTAAAAACTACATATCCTTTAATAAATACACGTTAAGTCAAACAGAAGCCACTGACATTCATCAGAGGTCTTCCTGCTCTCCTTTCTGTCTTTAGATTGAAACTGCTGACTCAAGACTCACACTCAAAATTGCAAGATCTAAAAATATTTTAGGCTTATTTGAAATCAAGAAGCATTCCAGCTGCCTAATCTGTATATTTGGAATATGTTTTGGACACTTTTGCTGACTGACAATCATTTAGTATTTGCAGCAGTAATTTCTCTTTTCCAAAGGAGAGTCACAATGATGTCTCCATGATCCCTTCTGCAGGGATCAATATTCTCCTGTACGTGGATAGTTTGGAATGATAAAAAATTGTAGTGCCTAGCAAAAAATTACATTCATCATCTGCTTCTGGGTGGAAAAAACTGCACTGAATTGAGAAATATGGAAAACTCAGACTGAAGGGAGGAATACAAAAGTTTAAAAGTGACCACGACCATTACATTTACCCTGTTTTTCAGCTGTGTTTGTTCCTTCCCTCTGCAGTTTGAGGTCAAAGTTTAAACTTGCTTTAATAGCTGTAAGAATCTAAAGCTGAAGTATCTGTATAAACAAAACAAGACTAAAGTGGGAATGTTCTTCATTAGTAACACAGACTATTTGGCATAATATATGTGAATTCCTAGCACATGCTACTCAGGAGTTCCAGTCTTCACAGTTGCAGTTTTAAATAAGGATTTGCACATTACTCTATTTCCATTTAATGTTGCATTCACAGGGTAGGAAAGAATTTTCATTCACATTTTTTCCAAGCACATTTAAGCTCTTTGTGAGCTCCTTTCCTATCTCAACAAGAGATACGTAACACCAGACTTAAAAGGACCATCACACTACAGTACTCTAACAAGAAGTACAACTTCCCTGTGAGAACAACAACACTCAAATTATATCAAGTTTCCCAGCATAAAGTCACTGCTTTACCTCCTGGAAAAAAGCAACACCACCACAAAGCAGGGCTCACTCAGCAGATGTTGTGTTTTCTCAGGACATGCCTCCAAATTTGAACCAATGTGCCACTTACCCTAAAGGCTTGCTAGCATTTATTTCAGCTTAGTTCTGTGAAATGCGTAAGTCATTACTGAATGTCACGATCAATCTCTGATTTAAAGCCTTTATGCTTGTACAAAAGGAAACACAAAGTGGGAGGAAAGCAACTGTCCAGACAGTTGGAGAAATTATTTTCCTCCCAAACATGAAAGCACTGATATTTCAGTATTCACCCGAAAGACGTTACATGTAAATCAATTTTTATATGTTAATGCTTTTAATGTTTAATGACTTCCATATGTTAATGACTACACCTGTGAATTAGTATCAAATCAGTAATGAACAGGGTCTGCATGAATTAGCTGTAAATCACAGGGCAGCAGCAGATAGAGGAATAATTTTAGACCAAGTGTCCCTCTGCGATCTGACAGATCAGATGTATGACAAGGCTTAGTCTAAGCACATGTGAAGAACTCCACCTGAACCTCTTATTTTGGACATTCCCTAGAAAATTTAGGAAATCAAGGACAAGAAAGGAAATAAAAAGATGTCAGAAAGTTAAAGACAAAAGGTATTTTGATTCAGTCCAAAACAGATTACCAGACTTCAGATGTATTAATACTTAGGAACAAAGAAGTGCAGTAAGTTAAATATGTGTGCTTTGTTCATAAAATACAAAAGGTATATCCAGTTTCTCTCCTAGCCTGTTTGCAGTGTGAGCTAGAAATATCCTCTACGTAACAACTGAGTTACTTTTTCATCTTCCTCGAGCTCTCATTTACTGTTTTTCCCAAGTATACTTTTTTAAAACTACTTATTTTCCTACATTTTAATATCAAAGATAAAACTACATGGAGCAATACCAATGGAGTTTCCTATTAGAATCATGAGGAAAAAAAACGCAAATTTAGACCTCTCCTAGCTAAAATGACACAGGTGGTATTAAAAATTTCTCATAAAAGAAATGAAATCCAGACACAAAACTCCAGAAACAATTTTCCTAATTTTTATGTTAAACACTGGATGATAAAAAAACCATCACATCTGTGTGTTACGCTAACGACAATTTTTTCAGCTGAACATAGCAGGATAGCACTCATCTTACACTGAGTTTTCTACATTTTACTTCCTAATTTTTTCAATCTTTCCCTTGTGTAAAGATTTTATGAGAAATTAAGATGTTGTACCTTGTTCAACTTGAGCTATTTCACAGGAAGATGAAAATTTATGCAATGTTTCGCTGTGTTGTTCCATAAATCAAGTAGTTTCAAAACAAGTCAATAAATCAAATCATTTCTTCTTCTTCCCAACACATTGACCTTAACATTACCTGCATTTCATTTTGAAGCAGAGAGGTAGTCAAAGTCATCTGGCTTAGAAATGCTCTGCTTCTAATGAAAGGAGAAATGCGTTCAACAACCCCTGCATGCCATCTAAACCAAGCATAACTCTGAGAACACTTATACCTGGAAAATGTCAGTACTACACTAAATCTTACCCAAATGCTGATGACCAAGATCCAGGACCCCCTCATCACTCAACCCAATGAAGAAGAATGAAATGTGGTGTTCTCATTTTGCTTGTTTGTTACCTATCAGCAGGGCAAGAGGGCTATCTAAAGAATTCTACAGTAAAGGCATGCTCTCACAAAAATGCACTCTTTTCCTATTTATACAACTTATTACGCTTATGAAAAGGCCAAGAAGGCATGGGCAGGTGCTGTACAAGGAGTTGTTCACAGTACATGAGTCATCACACTTATTCTGCAGATTTTATAGATGAAGACAAACTGCAGGCTGGATTCAAAGCACGAACAGCCCACCATGTGTTGTGATTAAGTTAATATCACAGAGTTCCTGAGTACATCTGTTTGCTTCCCTGTTTATGGAATGAAAACCCACATCAATAAACATTTCTGCTGTTACCAAGTAAGTTTTGCCCAACAAAATATGGGCTGGCACTAAGTTGTGCAGAATGGATTGCTGCAGTCTAAAAAACATTTGAAAGTGTTTACCTTTGGCTGGCCCAGAGGTGTGGTGCCATACAAGAGACTAAGGTTCAGGAGCAGCCTAAGGACTCCCACGTCCTGGGCCAGTGGAGGCTGGACACAAAGCTGGGGTGACACACCAAGGGAGAGCCGGCCAGCCCAAGCCCTCACACAGCATCCCTTTCAGGTTAATCCATGGAGTGACAATGACACTGACTTGCCTCATCCTGCCAGTTAATGGCAAGGCACTGCATTGATGGCTCCTAGAAATGGACAGGAGTGATTGGGAATAAAAGAGGGGGAAGAAAGGGGGCCATGATGAAGAAACGAGTAAAACCCAGAATCTCTCACCATTGTCATACCTCACACTGCAATATCATGACTACAAGGGCAATGGGAGAACTAGAAACAGAAATAAAGTGGTTAATGAGAAAGGAAGAAATTTGTTGACCATTCTAATTTATGCAGTTATACAAATATTAATTTCCCCTAAAAACAAAACAAAAAAATAGGTTTGCACATGAACTATAGCAAGCAATTGGTTTACAATTTATTTAGTCCATAACCCTGTAACACGAGAATTTATTATCAGTGTTTTATGTTCTGGTACCTGTATCAGAAATGCATGCAAATTCTGCTTTATATTTATAGCTTTCCATACTTAAATAAAGTATTTATTACTCACCAAACAATGCCCTGTGCCCCTGATCCTATGGGCTTCAACTGCTGGTAACGTTTTAGTACAGTGAATGTTGAATCTGCAACTTGAACACTGTAAAATTGACTATCACATTTACTGTCAGTCATGGTGTAGATGTCATGTAGTTTTCTCTCTCAGGGACCTGGCAAAGTTTTCAAGATCTTAAAGAAAAAGAAAGAAAACAAATGTTCAATATCTCACTAATTTCAGGAAGACAAGATGGGAAATATTATACATATTTTAATACATATGAATTTTTCAACAGCACACCATTAAACAAACATTCTTTCAGTTTTGTGCATAACCACTGCTAATGAAAAGTACTTGCAGACAGACAGCAATTACAGCTTTCACAGCTTTAAGGGAATGCATGTTCCTACTCCAATCCCTCAAACAAAAAGCATCTAAGTAAACAACTCTAAAAGCAAAACCACCCAAATACAATTCTCTACTCCTTGAAGGTTACCCCATAACTTAGAACTACTACTAGGTACTAGGAATGTACTAATTTCTGTATTACAGAAAAAAAAATTCAAAAATTATGTCATTCAAACACTGAGTACACAGACGAAAGTGACTGTAGACATCCATGGAGTCCACAGACAGAAGGAAACGGGGGTTTTAATAAAAGACTTGATTAAAACAGCAAAACAGGTTTAAAACAAAACTGCCCCCCAAACCCGTGTGGCTGCTGCAATTTCTCCAACATCCCTTTCAGCCTTGTTCAGTAGGAAATTTCAAGGAGGGCTCTGCCTTCTCACGTCTGCCAGGCAACCCTTCCCTGATCCAGACCTATGGCAACACATTCTCCTTCCCATTTTATACACATCACAACACCCTACACTATCAGTCAGTGTCCTTATAGTACTACAGAATTAGAGTTTTGTGCTACAGTTTAAAAGGAGACTTTCCTGCCACAATAGAGAGTAAGTCAAATCCATCTATCAAGAATGAATTAGAGGTAAGTAATTACATCAGAGAGCACAGTAATGGGCTAAACCTCTTTAGCTCTGATGTACTACAGTAACGAGAGCACACACCACCAGTTTTCCTGGGTGTCCACCCCTCTTCCAAACCTTACAAGAAAATTACCTCAGTAATTACTGAAGAGCTCTCTAACAAATTCTCCCCTTTTTAATTTCACATTCACTATGACAGATAGTGCCATTAGAGTCCAGAGTGATTTGCACAGGCAAATCACTCGAAACTTGCTCCTTAAAACAGGAAATGCAAGCAGCCCCTTCCCCCAGAGCAGTTGTGTCCTGTGCTGTCTGCTTTGGCTACAGAAAGAACAGCTTGTCTCTCTCTTCACTGGCCCCATCGAGTATCTGTGAGCCGATGCAAAACAGAAAAGCCTCAAGAGCAAGCCAGACACCCACCCTAGAAGGGCACAAAGCCACACAAATAACTTTTGGTTGCTTCAAGAATTAGAATTTGGATTTCTCTTCCTCGGTGCACGTAGGAGGGAGCAGCATCTTTTCCATGTTTTAGGTCAGCAGATGAACTCAAGGAATCTGCAGTAAAATAGGTGGAAGACCTCCAAGTCCTATTAAAGACTGACTTTAAACCAAACTGTAATAGTCTTAAGAGAGCATCAAGAAATGTCTAGAGTCCCTTTTACCTTCTAGTTTCTCAAAATCTATGCAGCATTTTAAGAGGCAGACATTCAACTGGGTCATCTCCGGCAGCAATTTAGACAGTCAGTTTACTTGACATTTCCTCTTAGAAGCTTTAGAAAAAAAGCAGAGGAGAAACGATCAGCAAAGGGAAAACGTGGGCTACCAACTTTCTGCCTCTGTCACAGGGAAAAGAAGGAAAACAAAGACATCTCCTACACAATACAGGCATACTAGAGGCAGTCAGATGCAGTTCCACAGCCAGCTCACACTAACATGAGACCAAGGCAATGCCTCAAGAGCAGCTCCCAGACTTTCCTAGTACATCCCACCCTTCTTTCCAACCCTTTTCATTACTCCAAAGCTATGCACTCTGAGGTACCAAATTTTTTGATGAACAGTTCCTGAGCAGCTATGGTATTTTCACTGAATCTTCATTATTGGAAGAAAGGTACAGCTGAAAGGTCAAGATCCTCCCTTTGCAAGGACTTAGAGACAAAACCAAAGAAGCACAGATTTTGCATAAACTGGGTATCAAGTTACAGGCTATCAACTTATTAGTTACACAAGAACTATGCTGTACCTCTTCAGGGGTTAATGAAACACTTTTCTGGAACAGGGATAAAGAAATATGGGAAAATGATCCTGAAAAACTCCTCCCTTTAAGAATCCTTGTCTGCACAAAACCACCTTTTAAAAATCACTTGGAGATCAGGATAAGCTTTTTAGACAAGACCCAAAGAGAGAACTGGGCACCAGAACACAAAAGTTTTATGTATTTCAACACATTTGCCATTCTCTGTGAAAAGCACGTCTCCATCTTGAGTCTTAGCTTTCACTTGGGCTTCACGTTGCTTGGATGCATCAGGACACATATTACTTCAGATATACAAATTAATGTAAAATTAGGTGCCATGGCATTGCAGCTTTTCACAGGACTTCAGACAATCCATTCTGGGGGCAAGAGCCCCCAAATAAAAACAGATTTCCTGTTGTGCAAGTAGGAACTATATCTGTCAAACCAGTTTCTTAGTCCTTATCCATTATTCTCCTACTAGAAAAATAACCAACACACCCAACTTGCCAGTACTAGGTTTATACAGAATTCCAGTGAGAAATCTTTAGAAGCTGAAAGCAACTGCATTATAGAATACATCTTGTATTAAACAGTCACTTCCCTAAAATATATTTATTAAAATGGCAACTTATTATTAACCAGATCTGTCCTCTGGATATCTTCAAGTCAAAAGCTTATGAAACAGACGGGGAACACATTACCAGAGTTGTTTCGGTTACAGAAATGTTATTACTGACAATGAAACACAAGAACAACACGAAGCTTAGCTTGATTTTTAAGCCTTAAGCTAAGTTTCTACTGCTGACAATATTAACGATGAATATACACAAACACACACGTATGAAATGTGTGTATGAAAACATATGGGAATTCTGTGCCGAGAATCTCCCCCTACTGCCTTATTCACCCTTGAAAAAGTACTTCAAATTCAGGCACGCCCTTTCAAGGACTATCATCTAATAGTGTCAAGGGTTTTTTTTTTTAATCTTTACAGCAATATATATCAAAAGGTAAGAGTCCAACTACAAAATCACAGTAAGTTACATCTCACTCCTCTATTCACAACCTTTAAAACCTAAGTGTAACAAACCACTAGCTGAGTAATGCTGAAGTATTACTGCAGAGTTTAGAGGTAGTTTGCAAGTGGAAACTCTCGGAAAGTAGACTTTCTTCTTTAAGCAACCCACATTACTACTGCCCAAATGAAGATTTCACCACTACCTGTTATAGCATCATTCAGCTGTTACACGCACAGGCAAACACTGAAAGGAACTCAGCACTCTGCCAGGGCAAGTTGGTGTAAAGAGAGAAGAAGTTTAAATGTACATGNGGCGGCCGCGGCTGGACAAGCCGAGGACTCCATCAGGCCCAGCGCTCGTCCCGCTCCGGCTCCGGCTCCGGCTCCGGCTCCAGCCCCGCCGCCCCAGCACGCCCCTCACGGCCGCCCCCTCACCTGGGTCGGACGCGGCGGGACCAGCCCCGGCCGCCGCCTCCCGCTGCCCCAGCCACAATGGCCTCCCGGCGCCCCGCACGGCACCGCCCCTGACTGACAGCCATCCCGGCCAATCGCAGCCCCAGGCAGGACGAGCTCAGCCAATCGGGATTGGGGGCGGGACCCGCTGGGGGCCATATAAGGGAGGGCGCGGAAGGCCTGCNAGTGAGAAATCTTTAGAAGCTGAAAGCAACTGCATTATAGAATACATCTTGTATTAAACAGTCACTTCCCTAAAATATATTTATTAAAATGGCAACTTATTATTAACCAGATCTGTCCTCTGGATATCTTCAAGTCAAAAGCTTATGAAACAGACGGGGAACACATTACCAGAGTTGTTTCGGTTACAGAAATGTTATTACTGACAATGAAACACAAGAACAACACGAAGCTTAGCTTGATTTTTAAGCCTTAAGCTAAGTTTCTACTGCTGACAATATTAACGATGAATATACACAAACACACACGTATGAAATGTGTGTATGAAAACATATGGGAATTCTGTGCCGAGAATCTCCCCCTACTGCCTTATTCACCCTTGAAAAAGTACTTCAAATTCAGGCACGCCCTTTCAAGGACTATCATCTAATAGTGTCAAGGGTTTTTTTTTTTAATCTTTACAGCAATATATATCAAAAGGTAAGAGTCCAACTACAAAATCACAGTAAGTTACATCTCACTCCTCTATTCACAACCTTTAAAACCTAAGTGTAACAAACCACTAGCTGAGTAATGCTGAAGTATTACTGCAGAGTTTAGAGGTAGTTTGCAAGTGGAAACTCTCGGAAAGTAGACTTTCTTCTTTAAGCAACCCACATTACTACTGCCCAAATGAAGATTTCACCACTACCTGTTATAGCATCATTCAGCTGTTACACGCACAGGCAAACACTGAAAGGAACTCAGCACTCTGCCAGGGCAAGTTGGTGTAAAGAGAGAAGAAGTTTAAATGTACATGTGCTGTAACCAATTTCACTGTTTATGTAAGAACCGAGCAAAAAGACTCCTCTCACATCTTTCCTAAAACTTCTGCTGAGAAATCGTTTCGGCTCAAGAAAGCCCGGGCTCACCGCGGCCGCACCGAGCGGGACCCGCAGCCCTCGGTCCTGCTCCCCTCCCGGGACGGGGCTTGGGGGGCCGCCGAGCGCGGGCCGGCCGCACACGGGCACTGGCGGAGCCGGCACGGAGCGACAGGGGAGCAGGAGGAGCAGAGGCGGCTCCCGCCGGGGCGGCACTGCGGCACGGGCAGGGTGGCGGACTCGGCCGGAGGAGGACGGGCCCGGCCCTGCCGCTCCCCTGAGTCCCTCCGGCGCGGCCCGGCCCGGGCAGCGGCCCGCGGGGCGC
>VYXC01006019.1:3051922-3099596 GCA_013397175.1 Platysteira castanea | reverse complement strand
GGGGGCGGGACCTGCTGGTGGCTATATAAGGGAGGGCGCTGAAGGCCTGCAGTGACGGGGCAGTACGGCCACCGCCCCCGTCGTGATGTCATAGCATGACGTCAGCCTGTCACGATAATCGTGATGTCATCACATTACGTCAGTCTGTCATGAGAGTTGTGATGTCATCGCATAATGTCAGGCTATCACGAGAGTTGTGATGTCACCTCACAGCAGTTCCACATCATGGCTGACTGTGGCACCAGTCCTGCTGCCAGCTGCTCACAGCTCCAGCAGGCCGGGGGAAGCCCTCCGTGACATGAACACCTGCCATGGACAAGAAGCCCTCAAAGTGGCAGGGTGGCATCACATGGCGGCAGCCTGTCACCACGCCACAGCACACCATGGCCTCGTTGTGCTGCTGCACACCCTGAACCTCTGGTTCTGCCATAGCCCACAGCTTTTCCAGAGGGATGGCTCAGAGGGGAAGGGATTTATTCCCTGCCCAAGCTATTTTCAACCCCACTCAAAAATCATAAGCCTTCTATCCATTAAATACCCCACCCCTTGACAAAAGGACTGCTTGTTTTTTAAAACAGGTGCTGCCTGAAAATAAACTCAATTTTCCACCTCTCCTAGGACTGATGAGAGCTTTCATTTCTGTGATTTCTGCTCTCACAGATGATTTTAGAAAAATGCACCTGCAATTTTTTGTAATAAAATCAACTTAATGTAGCATATAGACTAGATGACATCAATATGCTTTGATAGTTCCAATTTTTAATATGAAGAGAATACTAATTCTAGATAGAGAGTAAAATGGGCCGTCTCATCACTTACCAGAACACATTAGATACAGAGCTACATATTCTTGGCATTTAGGTCAGATTACTACCATGCTTTTCATTATGATTTTGGTTCTTTTATGTGGTTATAAAAAGTACTAGGGTAGTTTCCAGTAAGTAGGTCCTATTACAGTAAGCTGGTGTACTTTCAATCTCTTAACCTAAGTAAACATTCAAACACCTCCATTTAGAAGTAAGCCTGCAGAGAAATATCATAAAGAAAGCTTTACTAGTGAAGTATTTAGTTAATGAAACACAGAAAAATTAAATACTATGCTTTCTGGCCATTTGGAAATAAGAACCAAACAAATCAGTAGAGAACTTGTGTGTATCTACCTTATTTTTTTGCAGGTTTATAGGGCCCCCCTACTGCAAGTTGGTTCACAACTAGCAAAGTGTGCTTTTGCAAACATATATGGTACTAAAATAGGACCTGAGTCAGATCTGAGATAGAAATCATCAAGCTAAAAAAAAAAAACCCAACAAAAATGAAATAAACAAAACCCCAAACACACACACAAAACCAAACCACAAAACACGAAGAATTATATAATCTTTTAATTGCATTGTCATTTCATTGTACCCTCTTCAAACAAAAATATCACTTGAAAGACATCCAGTTCCCTTATTCTGTTGCACTATACATGTTATGCAAATAAGAGCTGGGGTGGCATACAAAACAAATGTCATTCTGGCTTTTCAAAACAGTTGAAAGAAGCAGAAATTTGAAACATAGCTGGGAATTTACAGCCACAGAAGAACTTTCTAAATGACTGGTTAAATATGAAACACAGATGTAAAGGGAGAAGGGAAGCTGGTAAAGAAGAGGGGACAACAAATTTCCAGTTTGAGGCTGAAGAAGGAAAATCCCTAAAAACTGTACACAAGTATCAACATGCTCAGTATTTACATTCTGAGCATTACCAATGTTACAGATAAGTAACGTACTAAAAAAATAACTTAAAAAAAGCTATACAAATTGTACTTATAAATACTGTATCTTTAAAACTAGTTATGTAGTGTAGGCTAAAAAAATGTTCACAGTTACTCTGGAGAGAGCTGTATATATATATATATTGCACAGTAAAAAAGTTCATTCAGTATACCATGTGTAAACAATTTTTATCTTCTTTGGCAATTTCAGGACTTAGAGGAGTATTTGCTGTGAGCAAAAGCACTTGGGTACAAGGCACATCAAAAGCTTTTAAAGCTGCAAAATAAATCCTTCTGACAGTTCCCAGTTAGTACTGTCATTCTCTTTAGAAAAAACATTTACCTATCAGTTCAGAACAACACATTCTGCAAGTATAACTCAGAGGTCTGGTGACAAACACATCAGCTGTTCCTGGCTGTTATTCTACAGTAACAGATTTGGCCAAATTTCTTGGAAAGTCCACCTGGAATGAAGAGAAAGACTTTCAGTATGACAGACCAATGTTGACATTCTGCATTTGACAGTTCATTTAATGTGCTCTTTCAGACTTCCTAATGAGTTCTGCTTTATTCTAGACACATTAACACACACAACAGGCTATAGATCTGCAGATAATGACTCGCAGCTGAATTCCTCTGTGCTTCCAAAACCCTCCTAACAAATACATATTTGTTTTGCACAGGATACCTTTCCAAAGCAGTCATCACTATCAAACTGACACACCAACACAGCAACAAACCAAGCTGTGCAAAGCACTGACCTATTTTAAGTTAAAGTACAATATCACATTTCAAGATGGAGCTGTCTGAAAAAGTCGCCTTTGCACCCTTAACTAATCAAACTAAGCAAAAGAGCTTCATAATTTTTTTAGAATACTAATTAAAAAATACAAAACTGAAGAATTGGCACTGAAATGCCACCTCTGTAACCCCACTCACTATGAGCTTCACTAGCTATTTTCATAGCTATCTCTTAGATATGCCATATAACTGGGTCGCTCACTTTACACTGGTAGGAGGAAGTTCAAAACTGCACTAAATGGAGTGTTAAATATAGAAAACACTTACATCATATCCTCTGAGAACAGCCAGGTGGAATGAAAGCAACTGAAGAGGAATGACACTCAACACTCCTTGAAGGCAGTCAACTGTATGAGGCAGCTCAATGGTTTTGTAGGCAAATTTTGAGCTTTCAGTGTCTTCTTTAGAGCACAGAATGATTGGACGACCCTGAAAATAAAATTTTGCATTGTTAAGTGAACAGCTAGCCTAGAACTACTTTGAAATATTGTTCATAGTGTGCCTATATATGTTTGAAGTCACTCAAGAAGCTAACAAAGGCAATGCCAGTCTTGCAAATTGGCTCTTGACTTTCACTATATTGTAAGACTTTAATGTTTTCACTCTGTAGAGTTTTAATATTATTCCATTTGCTTCAAAACAAAAACCTCAAAACAAACAAGCCATATGAAATAAGTTTTCACTGCTGATGTTAGCATGTAATAACAACCTGCAATGCAGATGTAGCATCTTATTTATAACTTAATAATTAAAAATAAACAGCAGTACATCCCTTTCCAGATGCACAGTCAGCAGCCATACAGTGTGCACAATCTCTTTTGCTATGACACAGTATAAGTTAATTAGATAAACACTGTACCTGCCGAGCAGTGACCTGCTGCAGAGCGTTCTGGCACTTGGTGAAACAAGGATCCTTCATTATCACCATGATAACAGGCATTTGTTTATCTATTAGGGCTAAGGGCCCATGTTTCAGCTCACCAGCCAGGATACCTTCTGAGTGCATATAGGTGATTTCTTTTATTTTCTGAAAAAAAGGAAATGCCACAAATTATTACTAAATAAGCTGAGAAACGACAGCCACAAGAAACAAAACACCAAGGCTGTACCTCTGCCACTTAAATACCCAGTATCAAGTATTAGTGAAAACATGTGGATGTCTGCTGGGATTTCTGGCAGGCTGTGGGCAGCAGCAGAGCTCACCCATGCACATGGAGTAACCAACAGGAACTCTAGGAACCAAACACCCAGCACAACCTTGGCTGCTGCAGTCTACCTCTAACACATCAAACTCCTCAGAGAAATGGATATGTGTCCATTTTAGCAGATGTTCATAGCATAATTCATGAGTTTCTTGCATGAGCATCTCTTCTCAACATCAGCAGATTGCGTTCTTCTGATGTTGTTTTCAAATGGATCAGCAACTTAAATTGTTAGTTTCTTGTTTTTAAACAGACTCTTTAAACACTGTTTATTATGTGAAAGAAACAGGAAACTGGTATCATATTCAGGTTCACCTTATGTATGTATTGAATTAAATGCCCCTAGTTAGAGATAGCAGTTTTACTGCAGTAGAATTAAATTCTAATGAAATATTAGAAATAAACTATGTTGCAGAAGCCACAGAATCTCTTTTTAAAGAATATTAAACAATATTGAGAAGTTCCTACCAAAGCTCCTTCCAGACAAGTGGCATAATTATACCCACGACCCATAACCAGCAATGATCTTTGTTTGTACAGTTCAAGAGCCAAATCATGTATCTTCTCATCCAAGGACAAGACTTCTTTAATCATTTCTATTGAGGCACAGAAAAAAAAAATCAATTTTTTTAAACTGGAAAAAATAGTTCACTTGCAGTGGAATGTTCTAATTATCTAATAGAACAAATACACTTAATACAATTCAACCATTAACTTAGCAACTTTGACTGCAGTTTAAGGATATTTTCTCCAGCCTTACTTACAGTAATAAATTTAAAGCAACTGTTGGTTTAAGCAGTGCTCATACATCCCATCTGAATTTTTAAAGGAAGTTGTGAAACATCCATTTAAAAGTCACCTTGAATTAGTTTTCTTTTATCTATCCTGATTTAAAGTGGGAGGCTTTAAAAATTTCAAACCATGAATTTAGGAGATCAAGTAATATTTCTGGTACAAAACTACCTTATTGTAATTTGAAAACCCAACCCATGAAAATTCCAGTCTTCCTGCCAAGTTTCTTGGAAGGGCGCTTGTAAAATTGGCAAATAATGCAGAAATGAACAGTCCATTTTTCTCATATTGCTTGCCTTTCAGGATGAGGGGGAGAATGAAACTTAAATGAGAAAGAAATATCCCTGAGTAGTATTTTACACTGCCAACATCCCCTACGCCTCCTCAAACCCAAAACATCAATATACCTGGCAGTGATTTTAGTCCACTTATGATTTCCTGTCTCCTTTTCTGCAAGGAAATTCTGTCTTCAGACATCATTAGGCCAAACATTACTAGAGACACAAATTGGCTGGTATAAGCCTGCAGACAAAACAAAAACATTTAGCAGGTAATTCTGCAGACAGTGAATATGATCTCAGTTTGAAGTGCTGCAATTAAAATTTTAATTTTATTCCAGAGGGCTGAAGGATGAAAGGCAAACACTGAACAGCAATTACCTTTGTGCTTGCCACACCTATCTCAGGTCCTGCATTGATATGCACACCACAGTCAGTCTCCCTGGATATTGAACTTCCAACTGTGTTTGTGATGCCAACTGTCAGAGCACGACGTTCTTTACAATACCTCAGGGCCATGAGTGTATCTGCAGTTTCACCTGGAAAACATTCACATCTTGACTTCAGGTTGGCAGAGGATAATAATGATTCCTAAAAAGCATAAAATTCTACACAAGTGTGTTCTAAATAACTGTATCCACATTTACACAATGCAAAGTGCAATGGAAAGCAATCTTACAGCACTCACTCAACAGCAAATGCGGCTCACCTGACTGGCTTATAAAAAAGCACACGTCATCCCTGAATACAGGTGTGTTTCTGTCCAGGAAGTCACTGGCAAGTTCCACCATGACTGGTAATTCAGTTAATTCTTCCAGGACTTGTCGAGTCTGTATTCAAGCAGCACACAGTATTTGTTAATATTGCCACCTGCTAACATTTGGACATTTTACAAGTCAGAGCAAATCTAAATGGATTCTTATTAGAAAAGCTGGTAATTAGAGCTCACCAGAGCTTTAAAAACCAAGGTGAAAAAGGTTAACTTCTAGCATGGTAGGTAACAGCATTGGAGCATAAATAAAGAACGTGGCACTAAGGAAAACTAAATAAAAGGGTGGGACCTCTCAATGAAAGACAGAGTTTGAGATGAAAGAAAAAGCAGATGAAGAGCTGTTGTCTGAAACCCCAGCAATTAAGTTACATGTGCATTTCAGCCAAGGCTGGGAACATACAGCCACTGCAGCGTGGTAACTGGTCCCACAGCCAATAATGATCAGTCTTCGGCATCTTCTGATTTCCTTCAAGTGATCCTTCAGCCCCCCCAGCAGAACTGCAAACAAATTAATACACATATATCAATGGTGTGTTTAATTTTCTAGACAGCATGTTTACAAAATTCAAACTTAGTGCAGTTTGAAGGGCTGTTCTCAGCTACCTGTGCTGCTCTCGAAGTTCACCCTGCCTCTCATTGTGTTGACAACTGATTCTGGTTGTTCAAAAATTTCCTTTTGCATGAAGGCACTGAAGTTACCTGTTTACAAAAACATGACATCGCAATGCTTAGGTTTGTTATTTTAAGTCTATTCCAGCTACAAAGAGAACTTTTAAGATGACTTGTGGTAACAAGGTAACTTAACTGTGTTAGCTTGAACAAAAGCTTAGAACCGGCAAGAAGAAGGGAAGGATGGATAGTTTGCTCTATTTGGTTGATTCCATCTCCTAACACTGACAAGGTAAATAAATTCCTTCGCAAGGAAACTTCTGTGTTTCACTTCAGTTATTAATTTACAGTCAAACTTTGCCAACAACTACAACATGTTAACATTATTATATTTTCACTAAATACTGAAATGAATAGAAGTATCTATGACTTTTCCAAAGCTAAAGTGGGTAAGGTCCCAGACTGCCCATTCTCTCTTGGTCTCAAAACTTGGAATTGTCAGCTCCCAGTACAAACAGCCTGAATAAAAGGTAAGTTTCACAACAAATTAGCAGTTTTCTGCCTCATCTACTACAAGAACAGTGACTATCCATCTTTGATGATACTCATTTACAGATGTTTCAACCCACCCTTCATGATTTGCTGCAATTCCATCTGCAAGGTCTGGATGGCCCGAGAAGGATCATCACTAGCTGAACGCTCCAGACGGTGAATTGAGAGTTTCCCATCAGTTACTGCTGCAATGTCATCATCTTCTAAGAAGATCACTCTGTTGGTGTGCTCAATGATAGCACTACGCAGAAAAAACCAGAAGCAAGACAAACCTGACACATCAGAGCTGGTAATAGCAAAGCAATTAAATATGCCACAAGAGCATTTCCAGCCCTGCTTCTCTTGTCCTTTTGGACATAACTACAGACAGAGCCATCCTAAAGGCAATGGCTCCATCTGCTGCTCCTCCTGCACTCTCACAGCAACCCACAGCAGGAGGCTCAGGAAGCACTGCATCAGTTCCTGCTGCTCTGAAGTTGCCTCCCAGTGTCCCTGATGGATCCTGCTACGGTCACGCTCTCGTTTCCAAGATAAACGTGTGCCTGATGTCCAGGCACTATTTTCCTCCCGCAATACCTGAATTAAAAACATCACGACCCCAACTAACCTATAGTCTGCCCAAACACTCAGCTCTCCATTTGTACCCACATTACTTTCCTACACTGGATGTATTTCACATGGAGATCAGCAACTGGCAGATATTGCATTTCTGAAGTTTTGTCAACAGCATTTGAACTGCATACATTTTTCAAGCACCTGGGCCTGGGGGCATTCTGATGTTACCTGGATTAAAAGCTCGTCTTTCAGAAAGCCACTGTACAAACAAAAAAATCAGTATTTTCAGCAAAGTTGAAGTACTTTTACTACCTTGCATCTGAAGCAAAGAAGAATTCTACTGCCTTATCCCCAACAGCATGAAGGCAGGTTGAGCTGTCCAGTCTTTTCATTCGGGAATTGCAGATGTTCTTCACATTCTCAATGTTGCCTATTAAAGAAATGAGACATTCTAAATGCAAAATCAGTTCTGTTCAAGTTAGGATTACAGACTATGCAAGTTTAGGGTATCACAGTTACAGAAATAATTTGGGGGATGGGACTTTTACATGAACTACACATTCAGTAGTATAAAAATATCCTCAGCCAAGAAGCTATTTGGGGCATCAGCTGGTAGTTTTATGGTACAAAAACCAATTAACCTAATTTCTTATCATAAAGTAATAGTAATTTTAGTTCTTAAAAATAATGTATTTTGATTTATCAACTTACATGTTCTATACAAAACAGGAATCTGTTCAGTTGAGAGCTTGTACTTGCTCCTAACCCCAATAAGCAAAGGACTCCCTCTCCTACAAAAAGAAAAACACTCAAGTTTATGAAGAGAAATGTGCATACAAAGAAGTTACAGGACATCTGTGAAGCTCAAAAGACAGTATCCCATCTAGCTTCCTAAACACAAAGAGCCTCCTTCAACACTGATCCTAAGGCCATTACATGACAGGAGTTATATAAACTTGGTTCTTCTGTAAGATTCACCAAATATTATTATATAAGTAATTACCATGTCCATTGGTGATTCTTTACCCATGAACTACATCCAGGTAGAGAAAAATGTATATGAACCAGCTGTTTTCTTTCCAGCAATCAGAAAACAGCTTAGTACAGGCACCAATTTGAAACAAAGCTTACTTTGCCTCTAAAGTGAGAAAACAATAAACTCCCATGCTCTTTAGAATTGAAATACTGTTACACTCTTCAGCCTTTCAAACTCAGAAACATCAACCATCACTACTGCACCTCTGAAACTGTAGACTATTAAGACCATTTTTTAATTATATGTGTTACATGTCACACTGAAGACCTTATTAAAAAAAATCACAGGAATAAAAGAACAAGTCACGCTCAGATTACAAGATTAGCTTCTCTTAAATCCCTCAGCCCTAAAACCCCAAACCTGAACCACATATAGAATAGCTCATTTCAGAAGATGTTCTCCAGCTGGAGTGATGGTACAGCTGGCTTTTTCACAATTTTAATGTAGTCTTATTTTAGACCACAGAAGCAATGGGCTTTTGGGTTGTAAGATAAAACAGTCTTTATTCCCACTGCTATGTCACTTGCTATTTTAATATCTTTACATTTCCTGAAAGCTGTTTTCCAAGTCATAAATAAAAGTGGAACTCACATAGAAAGACACCATAAATGCTATGACAGCTACAGAGCACTATTTGTATAATCTATTACTATGATGGTCTTTTAGCCAATATGAATATACTTATCTCAGTCTTTACTCAATGGAAAAAACTGAACAATATCCCTTCCCTCTACCCTTTTTGATATAGGAAAAATGGTAGCATGCTCTTAATACAAATTTAGAAACACAAGATACACTAAGCTTCTTTATTGACTCACTGAGTTTTGGTTAATTAAGCACTTTAAACATCAATATTTTAGTATCTTTGAGAGGTGCTGGCTTTTTTTTAACCTAATAAAAAGCATGCATTATGTATAAAATGGACTTTTACTAACCTGGTAGCAACAGCTTCACCTGGGTAATGGATGCTCTTGAAAACCAATGCAAAAGCACCTTCCTGGAAACCACGAACACGAAGGAGAAAGAAAAAAGATCCTAAACAACTTATCTCAAGATAGTTGCATCTCATCAAACTGGGGCCCCTCTCTGAAGAGGCACTGAAGGAACTCTTATCAGGAATCTCTTCCTGGAGGGCAGACTGCACCTTTAAAGGAATTAGCCATGGAGCAGAACAAGCTGATATGCACATTAACAGTGCAACAGCTGAGAGATCAGGAAGTGAGCACTTAGCCTCTCTTTATAAATAAAACAATAACTTCTAATGCAAAGGTTATGAAAATGTCAGAGATGTTACTCATAATCAACATGAGGACTGTTAGACATTTACTTTCAGTGAGACCTTCAATCAGAATTTGCATGTAGTGCATTACCATGCATTTTCAGCTAAAAACCTGGAGTTACTATTTCTAGTTCAAGCAGCAAATTCTCATTAATATATTTCAAAAACAAAACACACAAAAAATTCCACAACACCAGAACAAAACCCAGAAACAACTCTACAGTACTAACACAGCTGGCAAACTCCTGGAGGAGGATTCCCAAAGCAGGAGCCAAGGCTCCCCCACCCTGCAAGCAGGACAGAGATGGTGACATTCCCTCCCCTCCCGGGGCTCCACTCGGAGCACTCTGCCCCTGTTCTGGGGCCAGGTGAAGCCTCCCTTCCCTCAGCTCCGGGGCTGCACCGCTGCTCCCTCTTGACCCACACAGGCCTTGACTTCGCGTGGATTCCAGCCCAGCTCCAAGGAATCCTACAGAGCTGCTTTAAAGAGGAGACGGGAGGTGAAAAGAGTGTAAGAAACTGCAGGAAGGGGAGGGAAAACATCTGCCCGGAGACTGGGGGAGGAAACAAAGCCAGCTTTCTCCAAGTTTGCAATGCATCTATCAAAGATTTTAAGCATTCACATACTGAGTAACAGTAGATTCCCACTTCACAGTTTGGAAACCAGTCCAGCTTGTTAGATCTATTTCCAAATAGGAGAGCCAAGGCATTGGCCAAACTTGAATCACAGCAGTGTTTCAACATGATCAGAATAACCTTTAAGAACGCACTGCCATTTATGATATATTTTAACCCCCAGAGGCTCCTATTACTTTTTTTTTTAATTAAACAGCTTCATTAAAAAGCTGTGTTAACTTCTTGCTAAAACAAAACAAAACAAAAAACTCAACAATCAAAACCTGCTGCTACTGCAATTTAAAGATTTAACAGTGAAGAGACTTTGAAGTCTCCAAAATTTTAATCTCATTTCTTGGTCTATTGAGCATTGTTTAGAAGCCTAAAGGTGTTATTTGCAGCACCTTCTAAGAACTCCTGCAGAGGATCTAAATGCATAAGGCAGAATGCTAAGGAACCCCACAAGTAGCTTATACTGTGGTACAGGAAAAAAAGTAATTTCCCACTTACCAATTGCTGAATAACTCTCTCTACCAAGGCTGAAAAACTGGTGTCTTCGCTCTCTCTGTTGTCATACATGTATTTGATCAATTTGGGGATTGTTTCTGTATCTGTTTCAGATTCAAATTCATAGCCTTTGCTCTCCTGAAATATCATATAGAAGAGTAAAAATTGTGTCCATCCTCAGGCAAGAAACACTAAAGGGCCACTCAGCTGCCTTCCACGAGAAACTGCAGAGTCAGAGAGCTCAGAGCATTACATTGGACCAGTGGATACAAACCACTATAGATAAAATACAAGGATTTATTGTGCCCTAGATACTCTTTGGGAAATACTGTGATACGACACGTAGTTGCTTAGCATCTGTCAAGCACCAAGAGACAGGAGAGAGCCCACTCCACACACTCTCTCAAAGAATCTCAGCACAAACTGCTACTCTACTCATAAATACTTTGCATTTATGATTACAGGAACATATTACACTTCACTAGCTCCTGAGTGTCTTTATTAGCCAGACTCTTTCACACAGTTTTTTTTACAGATGATAGCAAGAAACTTGAATTCAAGTTCCACCAAAGTCGTGAAAGATCTGATGGTACTTTGGGGGAGTATTAACTTTCTGGTTTTAGAATTGAGTTGCCACAGACTCACCAGAAATTTTCTCAGGTCCTTATAGTTTGTGATGATTCCATTATGGATAACAACAAATTCTAAGAGGAAAAAAAAATACATATAGTCATGAGCAAAGAAAAGTTAAGATATTTAACTCAGAACACACAATTACAATGGAAAAAAAGCTTAGAAGTGCACTTGAAACTACCTGCTATAGCTTTCCAACCTACAGTTTATCACAACATGGACAACAGAAAGCAGAAGCTTACAAATTCTAAAAGCATACAAAGGCAGTTCCAAATTAAGAGAGTTCTAAACTACACCCAGTAGAAGAGCATCAAGCCATCTCAAGTAAAGAATGATTTGAAATCTCCCTTTTCTGGCCCAGGCAATATTGAAACATTTATATTTTCAGTCTCACCTTTCAAAATAAGAATGTTGAACTTTGATTAACATGCAATTTTCAGAGAACAGATCTCATTAATTTTTGGTGTTAGAATAGACTCTTCTCAGGCTAAAGTATTTTAAAAGTGTCTAAGCTAAATAGAATGGCAACAGCTTAGCTCTAGTATAAAAAATAGATGCCATAACAATAGTAAGAACATATGTGCTCTGTGGATTGAATCATTTCAGATTTACGTGGTTCAAGTGCTGCAGAGCTTACGTACCATTCCTTTTATCTGATCTCTGAGGGTGACTGTTTATTGCACTTGGAACTCCGTGGGTCGCCCAGCGAGTATGAGCAATTCCAAAATGTGTTTCAAAATCTGTTTTTGAATCCAGGTCATCTTGTTCTACACAGGAGAAATTCAGTTTACTGAATAATTAATGTTGCCTCTTTATCTCTCTCTCTCTCTCACACACACACACACACACAATTAGTAAAACACAAAGAGAATTCCTACAGGCAAAACTCTAAAACCTATCTTCTGGCTTTTTTTAAACCATTTGCTTTCTTGACATTACACTTCAGAAAGTTCAAGCTACTGTGATTAAAATCTTGTTTGCCAAGACTTGAGCACTTTTAGCCAGTACTAACAGCCAAGCTAACAGACCCCACTAC
The DNA here is from genome assembly GCA_013397175.1 of Platysteira castanea. Lineage (NCBI taxonomy): Eukaryota > Metazoa > Chordata > Aves > Passeriformes > Platysteira > Platysteira castanea. Next base: position 3,087,172 of record VYXC01006019.1, on the reverse strand, counting down.
TACAAATTATAATGTAAATGTATTAAAACACAACTTCAGCCTTTCACAGATGGAAGCACTGCATAAAGCAGATTGTGATGACAGCCAGCTGCTTAAATGGTCGTAAATTCTGTCAGAGTGCATGTTTCAGCATTTCAGCCATGCAGCACAGAAATCACATGAGTAAAGCATCAAAGACGCCCAGGTTTTGAACAAAGGAACAACCAAAAGAAGGGAGTGTAGACTGACAATTTCACAGTGCTATAGCTGAAGGTCAGCTTGCTTTTTAAGTGCAGATTTGAGAGGCACAAAAAATTTAGCTGCTTGGATTCCCCAGTGCAGTTATTGCTGACACAAAATTGTAACTGCAATTTTATGGTCTGACTTTCTGCTGAGATGCAGATGGTATCTGACTGGGAGGCCAAAGTAAAGGGGTCATTTTTAACACTTACTGTACAGCTCTTCTTCCAGGGCCTTTACTTTTCCTCTTTTCTTAACTAGTTTGATGAATCTTTCTTTATCTTCGTTATTATTTCCATCAATTGCCACTCCTACAGCACAGGACACAGTCATAAGTGTTATTTAAAGCGTGAAGTACACTAGAATAAGGAAAAGGCTGAGAAAATACACATAGACACACACCATTGAAATGAGTATTTTAAAATTACCCTTTAAAGGGATATATTTGAAGTCTGTTGCTAGACCTGTGCATGTTCAAATGAAACCACATCAAGTCTATATCCATTGCACAGATTAAAACCTACATGAGCCATCTCAAATCGTGTTTGACAACAGACTGAAATATTTTGCCTGATGAAATGAGCCAACTCAAATTAAGGACGAGTTTATTTTTCCCCATCCTTCACTGGGATTCACGTACACAAAAAAGGCTGAGGCACAAACTACATGGCCCTGAACAGAGATCTTATTCCACACCCTGTTTGTTTTGCTTGTGTATACTAAGCTCAAACATCTAATTAGAGCTAAACACCCAATTTTAAGTCCTGAGGAAAGTTGTAGCACTCCAAGAATCAAGCTAATTAGTTCTGATCTGTTAATCTGTAGAATAAAGAAAGAAAAATCCAAGATGCCAGACACTGAAAGTACCCAAAAAAGTTGTGGAATGAGCTATTGGTTGCTAAAATTAATTTGTTGAGTTGGTTAACATACCTGCAGAGTCATATCCTCTGTATTCCAGTCTCTGTAATCCTTTTATCAGGGTTTCATATATTTCCTTCCTAGTGCGAGGCACTCTGTAGTTCAGATAAGCAAAAATTCCTGTTTAAAGAGAAAAGGGGAAGGAGGGGGAGAAAGAAGCATAGGGTTTTTAAAAAAATTTGCATCACTTCAGACTCAATTTAAAACTCTTTAAAACTAGTATCAGGGAGAAATCCTAGGGGCACCCAACCTCCCATTTAGTACAATTCCTCCTAATGCATTTTTAAATGGAAAGAATTCAAATACAATAAAGGACTCAGAAGCCTCATTTCAACACTCAACACATAAACTTTGCTGGCAAGTTTCACTCTCCTCATGTTACCTACCAAGAGTTAAACAGTTAGGAGAGGTTAAAAAAATTCTACTTTTCACGAAAACCACAGCTGAAAATGGGAACATTGTGATCTATTTCATATCCAGGCATTCAAAGAAGGAATATATTCACCAGTACTAACACAAGGAGACTTTTGTAATCCAAGTCATGGCCTTAAATACCCATGGGTAGGTACGAGGCACAACATCTATTTCTGAAAGGCTCCAGCTTAATCCTGTATACAACAGTCACTTCAGCAGAAAGAGAATGGAGAAGAAAACATGAGGGAAAGGCAGAAGTCAGTACGGTAGGACAAGAAAGGAAAGAAACAGAAGGTACGAAACAGGGTCACCCAAAACACAAGCACTGCCCCCTGCGCCGCCTCAGCACAATCCCTGCCAAACCCAGGCAGGCACACGGAGCCCTGAGCTCCTCCAGGGGCATCACACGGAGAGCCGCGAACTCACGCCCTGCCTACTCGGCAAACAGCCTGCGAGAGCCTGAGAGTCGGATCCCTCTTCTCTTGAATAGACCAGTCATCAACCAAGAAGAGGCTTTTTTCGTTTGGGGCTTGGTTCCCCACCCTAATTTTTTTTATTTTTTTAATTTTTTTGGAAGGCAAAAGTACACAGGCATTTTTTTATTTGAGAGATGCTGGGGATGTTGTTTTATCTTTAGAAAAGGCGTAATAAAAGAGTCACCTGCAAAGGAAAACACAGCCATTCCTTTTCTCTGCCTACTGCTCTTCCTGGGACTCTGATATTTATATGGATCCATTAGGTCCTTTTCATAACTCTTGCAAATCTGTACCCCAATAAAACAGAAACAACTAATTTCACTGTTTCAACAGTTTCTCAAGCAACAAGTCAGGACTGGAGACTACAGTTAGAAAAAACCCAGACTTTAAGAGCGCAACAGATAAGCAGTTCAGACTAGTGTTTTAGATAGAGAAAGCCTTTGTTTGAAATTCAACACCCTCTTCCCCCTCAATTAAGGCTTTTGAACTGTAAATGGCCATAGTGAAGAAGCTGTTACAATGATACACCAATAAATCTCCCTTATAAACATTGCTGTGAATTTGGTTACTCCACTGGTTTATAAGCCATTAATACTGTTGATTTTACAGTGAGACGAAGAGAGTATTACATTTGCTTCTGAATTTGTTTTGGAAAGATGAAAGGGTGGATAATATTTTTCTGCTCCAGAAGTGAGATTTATGAGGAGCTCAGTCTAATTATTTCTAGCGCATCCAACATTAATGGAGACATTAGGACAATAGCTGTATTTAAGGAGGTATTTGGAGATTTGAACTGCTTAATACTGTTCTTCATGGATGCTTTGAAAAGCAATGCCTCTGGTTATAAGCAGTCACTTTAGACTGAGAGCCTGTTGATCATTTTTCCAGACAGATATTTACCGTTCTCTGGCACTAACCACCAACCTCAAGAGCAGCGTTCTTCAATTTCTTCAATACAAATTTCTCAACATCATTCCTAAACATTGCCACACACCTCATTTCAGATCCAGCTCTACTTTCTAGGCCAGATTTCACAATGAATTTAAGCCTCAACATCCTTGTATGTTCCATGTGGCATCTTTCACTACACAGAGCTCCAGGAAGAACCTTCCTCTGGGACCGTCCTTACAATGCTACCAGTGTGCTGCAATTGTTAAAAAGATCCTTGTTTCCAGGGACTTGTAGCTGCACTTCCACACACGTGCATTAGAAGATGCAGAAGTCACCAGAGGTCATTTAAAATGAAAACAATAGCTGCAGCCTGACTTCAAAGAACATGTTATAAACTCTTTCAGTTAAGGGAAATAAATCTCACTCTTAGCACTGAGAGTAACACTTTCTCTAGTACATTTCTGTTTCATAATTTATCCACTCACGTATTTTTTTCCCTCCTCAGTCATCATTTTGGCCAGATTTAAAGCACATTACTCAACTCATGTAGAAACAACTTCTGATAAAGACTCCTTGTAACTTAATTCTTTCTGGACACACACCAGTATGACTGAATCTCAGTTGAATCATACTTATGATAAGAGTTTTGTGATGCTAACAAGTTACTTTATGATGGCCTCCCCAAGGTATTAGAGGCCATTTCCAGATCTTGCTTCCCTAAGAAGACTCAAAAACATAAAATCCAGGAAAAGCACCCAAGAAATGTTTTACTATGCCCTCTTGATCTGAATGTTAAATCCAGTTATAACTTTCCATAATTACAGTTTGCTTAGACGGATGAACTAGGTCAATCATGTATGCCTTACCTTTAGAAGCAGACACTAAAAACAGAAACAGAAGGTTGTTAAAACATTACTAAAACCAGCTTCAATCACATGCAGACACTGAAAGCAAGGCTCTCCCTTTACATGCATATCAAGACTTCAGAGCCTCCCCTTGCAGGATTACAAGCAGAGCATCAAGAGGAGGAAAAATACATTGAATATTTTTTATGGGAAAATTCCACAAGAACTCTTGCAATTGCAAGACTTCACCAAAATCAAGAAGGGGGCAGCCTATACTTGAAGTTTGATCAAAATTATTTATTTTTTGAAAAATAAAAGGATGCCTCTCTTGGGGTAAGCACATTGCTGATGCCAGAAACTTTGCTTCAAGAGAGTCTCAACTTCATATCCTGATGAGAATAGCTTTGATTTAAAATGGGTAGGTCTTCATTTAAGTGCATCTTGACTGTTTTTTAAACTCGGAATGCTTTTGCTTGAATACTTTTGCTATAATGTCTTCTTACATGTGAGAATGATAACATCTCAACTTTGCTTCCTTGGGAGCACATTTATAGCAGTATTTATGACCTGTGTATTTTCAAAACATTATAGAAGGGATATAAATCTTCATGTGCTACCTGAAGCCAAAGAAAACACAATAGGGTGTATTACCAGCACTTAAACCTGGAAAGACAGGAAAAAATAAAAACAACAAAAAAGTAATTTAGAAACTGCTGGTTGCAGTCTCAAGAACTCCTACACTCCCTACAGGGATCAGCATAGCAGGGTGGGGGATATCTTTCATGAAAACAAATGTAATATAAAAGGTCTCTAGATGCTGATGGGGAAAAAACTAGCTCTACTCTTCACTTACCTTTCATGAACTGCTGCCCTTTGCCATTTCATACTGAATCACTTACTCCACCCCAAGTCGGACGTTTTACCGAACTCCTTGAACACTGTTAACACCCTCATTTCCCAATCAATACACAGCCCAGACATGCAAAGTTTTTGATATTACCACTACCTGTCTCACTCAGTGCTTGCCGTGAATACTTTAGGTATTCACTGAGCCAGGTCTCTCACCTGAAGGGGTTTTGTTTACAGGACACTGAGTTTGTCTCATTGATAGTGATCTGTCACGTAGGAGCTCAAACAATAGGAGCTGGAACAATATCACCTCGTGTTTCCATTCAAGTGAAAGAGGATTCCTGAGCTCCTTGCTCTGTCTGAGGTTACAATTAAAAATGATGTGGAGGCAGGTAAAAGATAGGTAATTCAGAAGGTACAATTTTGGGAGCAATAACTCAATTCACTTTCAGTCTGCACCTTACAAAAAGGGGTGTTGTTGATGACGACTAAGAAGTACAAATGCAAATTTTTCTGCTTTCATCAGACCTGAGAGGATATGTCAGGGGCAGATAGGCAAAGTTTCACTAAACTTTCCTCCATAACTAAATACAACTGCATTAGCAGCTTCTGAACCCACGCTTTCATTTCAATCTGATCCAAAGTATATCTAAGCAACTGTATACACGGTGTAGGAATTATCTTTACCATCTCATCTTTATTAGATATAATGAGGTGAATAAACTCACAACAGCTAAGAATTAAGCTCCTCCACTGCCTTTGTTTAAAAACCACAAACTCTCCCTTATCGCCGCAGTTCGGAAGTGAGTCACGATTAATCAATCCCTAGTCCCGGATTAGGAAAGACAGAGCCCAGCGCATCCCGTGCATCAGAGGCAGCGGGACCAGGAGCACAGGTTAACCACGCACCCCGGGCACCCCGGGGCAGCCGGGGAGTGGGAACGGGACGATTTCCATCCCAAGACCCGGGGACACGCCGCCAGGCACGGGGGGCTCGGGGAGGGAGGAACGGAACGGCGATCGCCTCTCCTTGGGAGAAGGGGCGGGCGGAGGGGCTTCACCTTCACCTGCCAGGCGCTCCCTGTCCTTCCCACCCCCCCAGACGGATGCAGCGGGGCCAGTCCGGAGCGAACCCGCAGCCCCACGGCGCCGGGCTCGGGGACAAAGCGGCCCTTGTCCAAGCTCAGCGCGCTGTGCCCGCGGCCCCGTCACTCACCGCACATGGTGGCAGCGCACGGTCCCTCCCGCTCCCGGCAGTCGCGGCTGACGCCGGCCGGCCCCGCCGCCCGCGGCTCTTATAGCTCCGCTTACAGGGCCGGGCCGGCCCTGCCTCCCCCGCCCCCTGCCCGGGCCCCCGCGGGGGCAGAGCCCGGCGGGACCGCGGCCACTCCCGCCCTGCCCGGCCCGGCCCTGCCGAGCTCCGCTCACGGCGAGTCACGGAGTCATCGAGCTTGGGATAGAACTCCCAGATCACCAAGTCCAGCCTTTGACCGATCAGACCTGGTCGAACACAGCACTAAATGACACGTCCAGTCAGCTCTTCAACCCCACCAGGGATGGGGACTCCACCACCTCCCTGGGCAGCCCGTTCCAGTGCTTGGCAACCCTTTCCGTGGAGAAATTCTACCTGATGTCCAACCTGAACCTTCTCTGGCATAGCTCTAGGCTACATCCTCTAGTCATGTCAGGGCAGGATGAATCCCATGTCCACGTCAGGTCTGGGTGACTCAGGCCGGCTCAGGGGTTTTTGGGGTGACAGGAACCCCAGAGAGACCTGGCTGTCTGACCATGGGCAGCACAAGGAGTGGTTTTTGTGCACTGATTCTGGTTTTCCACCTTGCAGTGCCATGAAGGAACAGGACAGGCAGCAAAGCAGTCCATCCTGCCAGGGCAGCCCCTCTTGGAGCGGGGCAGGGGAAGGTGTCCCGCGTCCTCCAGCCATGAGAATTTACAGACACACTCAGCAGCCAACTACGTCTGCGCAGGCAGGACCAGGAGCTCCTGGGTCCGTGCTCGGCTGAATGCGGTCTCCAGGCTTACCGAGGGAGAGCTCAGCCCCTGTGGTCTCCTCCATGTACTTGGTAAGAAAGAAACTGCTCCAGGAGCCTTATCCAGCCGCTGCCTCCTGGTCCAGGCTCTCTCCTGGGGACAGGCAGTGCAAGGAGGAGGAAGGCCACAGCCCCTGGTGCAGGGTCAGGTCTGCAGACATGGCCCCTGCAGAGCCTCGAGCTTTATCTTCTAAAGAAACTCATCTCTTATCTCAGAGAGCCTTCTCCAAACAAAAGGAATGAATGGTGGCTTTTAAAGTGAGTGCCTTCCAGCACACTAGGACCGACAGCATTCACAGAACAGCTCAAGCCATTATTCGAACAAACATGACTTCTAAAAATACACAAAGTCTAATGAAATAGTTTCTTCTTCCTTATTAAAAAGTACCAAAATATTTTATAGACATGATCCTAGTTATCTCATAGAGTTCTTGAAATTCAAGTGCAAGTTGTCTTATTTAAGCTAGAATTTAATGGCTCTTTTCCTCTTGCATTTCTTTTGGCGGATCATTTTTTTCCTAAATTAGAGATTCCCTCAAACTTTGTCGCTTTTCCTCTTGATGGAGAAGTTGAATGAAGGATAAAGATTGGAACATTAACACTTCAATTACAAAAAAACCCTTTTTGTGCCACTTAAAGAAAGAGAAACTTTGTCTCAGTTTTAAGGTTAAAAAACTATGTTTAAAATATTTTCAGGTCATAAAATTAAAGGTGTTTAAATTCTCTTTTAAATTAGTTTATAAAAAGGGATAAATTAAGTGTATTTTTCACTTAATGTGTGAAATAGCTATTCACACCATGCTCATTTAAAACCAATATTTCCTTCCCCCAGTCTCCCAGGATAAGACCAAACAGGCCCAAGATTTGTCACCGTTGCAGTCCCAGCTCTGTCACTGACCGGCCACGTGACATCAGGCAGGTCATTTTGACACTCCATTCCAGTTTTTCTTGTCTGTTTGGGTAACTGCTCCTCCTCTAAAGTAATCTCTGAACTTTTTTCCCCCAGCCCAGCCTGAGCGGAGGGGAACATTCCTAATCACAGCTCTGCATGTTAAGTAGAATCACTATTTATATTAAATTATATACAGTAAAGGAAAACCTCTTATTTGCTCCTTGTGCAGCGTTTTAACTAATGAGTGGTGCAGACGGTAGGAAAGAAACACTGTTTTTAAACATCACTGCAATACTAATTGCCGAAGATCTCGAGTTAGAGCCCAAAATTCCACTCATGCAAGACATGTCATGTTTCCATGTGACATTCCCAGGGAGAAAACTAAACAAAATGAGATTCAACTGCTAGTAAGAACTGCATTAATTAGTGGTTAATGTGTCACCTTGATAACTTATCAGTCAACGCTTCCCAGACACATCTGTCTGATGTCATTTGGCTTTTACATGACTTTTTGGAAGTGCATTAGAGAGTACACTAATTCATTTTACTGGTGGGTTTGTTTGGCTTGAAGGACACGTTTTACAGCACTCAGATGAGATGATCAAACTGATCCCATCTCACAACTTCTGAAACTCTAAAAGCCAAAATATTTGAAACTATCGCCTACTGTATTCAACATAATAAGGATTCAGAAATTCTGCCATACTCTGGCAAAGTGCTCTTCTCATGAGACCATTTAAAAAAACCAAACCAAAACAGAGCAGTTTTGACAAAGAGTTTGTAAATTGAAGGGTGCAATTTTCCTGCCATAAGAGACAGGCAACTGATGAGCAACAAGGAGGTCAGCTGGTTCAACTTCCCAGTAAAGTTTGAACACAAATCTGAAGTGACACCCAAAGGATCAGGAATTTTTTGCCCACCTACATCTTTCTCTTTTCTTCTGTCTTCACACAAGTGATCAAAAATAGAAGTAGGAAACAGTAGGGTACAGGATGGAGATCACTGTCATTGTTTTAGTGTCAGGTAATCAGGAATTTGCCTGGGGCACCAATAGGCAAAGGTGAGAGGCAAGGAAAATCATTCAGCATGTGATTGGAAAGAGGAGGGATTTATGTTTAGGCTCCCTCTGAGCTTAATACAGGTACTAGTTCTCACAACATGTATGATGTGCCCTGAAAAGCAGCCATCAGGATTTTAAGGACAGCTATTTCAAACTGCATTTGCATACTCAAGAGGTCCAGATACACCTCTGAATACCTTGTTCTGTTCTTTGACGCCCACAGGGACTGAATTTCCTGGTGAGGAGTTCAGCAAGTTCCTTTGTCCCAGGGAGTGAAAGGACCAAACCACTCTCATTAGTAAACAGGGGCAGGAAAAAAGCAGTGGATGTGAAGTGCAAAAGTGAAGAATTGTGATAAATACCGGGAAAACATAGGAGGAGCAGTTACGCGATGGAACAGGCCACAGAGGCTGGTTTATGGCCCTTTCACTGGTGACAGCACTGGAAGAGACCCTGTCCTGTGAGTCACCACTGAGTGACCTGTGTGTGCTGTGAAGGACAAGGGCAGAGCAAATGGCAGCCCCTTCCAACCCCAGCACTTCCATGATTATGGCTGGGTTATAAAACCCTTTTAAATAGCCCTTTTTGGACTGCTGGTTGAGTGGCTACAACATTTTCTGAGAACTAATAACCTGTCTCTAGGTTCATACTAGAATATACAGCACAGGTTCTTATATTAACAAGGACAATCCATTATTTTAATTTATATTATATATTTATGTATTACATGTAATTATATATGATTTATTTAGAGATTTCTTGCTTCAAAATGCGGAAGTTTAGAGCCTAAACGCAGCCACTGTACATTACAAATCATCATTCCCCTCAACTAGGCTGCTGCACTTCTGCAATTTTTATGTATTACTCCGAATAAAAATATTTAAAATGTGGAAAAATTCTGAACATTGTCATCACTTCCAGTTTAACAAAATGGGACAGTGTTATTCCCTACCAAGGCTCTCAAGAATATTTGGGCTGACAGCTTGGTCTGGATCTCTTTGATTTCTTCCCAGTCTGATAATAATGACTGCTCTTAACCAGGAGTCGCTACAGTGAAGCTGAATTTCACCAACAGAAAAAACTAAAATCAATTGCTGACCTTGCTGTCATGGGAAGAAGGTCAGGCTGTGCTTCAGGACACCCTCTGCATCCATCTCAGCTCCACAGCAAGTTTGGAAAGCAATCAGCAATGCCTTTGAAGTGAAGACAGCAACACCTTTCTTCTGCTGAGAAGTTCAAAAGAGAGGAAAAAAATGTTTGTTATTTTGATGGTTCTCTCAGTGGAGGTGTCAGCTAGCTGCTCACCTAGGATCTGTCCAGGGCTAAAGCATTGGTACTTTCAGTTTAAAAGTACATAATAGTAATTAACAGCTTTTAATTTGAGAGCAGGGGAGAGTTAATCATCACTTGTCACTGTCAAACAGTTTACTTTGAAATTATAAAAATTATGTGTGGTAGGAGGAGTTACACATAAATGTGAATCAACATCATACCTATGACTGAGGATTAAGTAACCATGAGTTAATTCAACTGTGGCTTTTCAGCTGAGTGTCATGAGGAACATGTGTAATGTAAAACCAACCCAGCTAATTAACTAGATCTTAAATACTTTAAAAAACACAAACACATGTTTAGTAATAATTAATCTAAAGCATTGTGTCTTAAAGAGCATTAAGTAGTTTCCTGAGATTTTGATGTAAATTCCTCATAACAGGAGCTGCAAATAAATTGATGGCAAGTGTCAGAAAAATAAATGCTTGGCAAAGTCTGTAGGTTTTCCAAGCAAGCCAGCTTTTGGTGCTAGATTAGTTTTCTCAGCATATTGTGTGGTCCTTCAGGTCAAGAGTGAGAAATGCTGACAGACAGACACAGATATCTGCCTACCTGCCCTCCCCTGCCCCATTTCTGGGGATCAGGTCCATCTACTCAGTATTTTTCATAAATTTGGGGTTCTCTCAGCCTACATGGGGTTGGAGAGAGCAAAGCTAGCTACTTACAACAGCTGCAGAAAGCATGCCCGTGTAAGAAGTCAAGAAGCTTAAAATCCAAAGATGCAAAAAGCAATACAAGGAGTTAATTCTCTCCAGTAATGCACCAAAACATGGCTTGGCTGAAAGCATTTGAGCAAGGAACTGGTTGGAGAACCAAAAAACTGCTGCAGCTACTTCATATGGCTCATACAGCTGCATCACACCACACACAGGCCACAGCATCACCTCCTTGTCCTCCACTGAAGGAAAGCCTCACTCTCCTTCCCCAGCTCCTGCAGAGCCCTGCTGGCAGCAACCACCCTCTGTGTGCAATAATTCTGCTCTCCCCAGCTGCTCTGGCTCACTCATCACCACGGAGCAGAGCAGGGTGAGGTGTAACTCTTCTGGTTAATTTTATTTCTAAGCGGATGGACCTGGCTTGCTATTCTGGTTAGAACAATTTCATTCCATTCTTCTCTCAATTTGTTTTCACAGCTTTAATGCTTCAAGGATTTATGCTGGCCTTTGAGAAGAACACCTCTGAAGCTAGAAAATGGTTTTGCTGCTGGCTGCCCTCCAGTTTGCCCTTCAAACAGCTCTCTGGCAAGAAGCTTCTGATTTTGCAAATAAAAACCTGTTGTTTTGCAGAACACATACCCGTAGTCTCCACAAAGCCAAGCTGAATAACAGTCCAATTTTCTCCACTGTCTCACCCCTAACATTGTTTCTGTCACCACTGCCCAGCAAGAAGCTGCTACAGCAGCAGCTGGAATGAGCAGGAGGGAGGCAAGGTGCTGGAAATGTGAGTTATTTCCATACAGCTCCAGTTATCAGCAGTTCTAGGCTGAAGAAAAACAAACCCAAGTTGCTAAAAGCAGCCCATAGAACAAGATGTATCTGGCTTTACCTCACACGTTCGAATCTGTTTTATTTATCCCTATCCCCAAATCCTAATCTGTCCCTATCACTTCCTTCTAATTGAGATAGGGATCAAAGGACTACATACTGGGAACTTAAACACCACCTCTTCCCCCTTTTCTCCCATTTGTGATTAAAATAAATAAATGAGGGGAGCCAGATTCAAGCTGCAACAGTAATTTTTAGGACTGGTGTCTTTAATATTGCAGCTTCAGTGCTACTACTTATTTTAGAGGAAGGTGAAAGTAAAGAACCTTAAGTCCAAGCACAGGTAACCAGGGATTTCCCAGCCTGAATGAATAAAAACCAGTTATGATAGACATGTGATGATATTGTTTACCTGATACAATATTGAAGAAAACTCTTCTCACAGGTGGGTTATTTTCTGTCCCAGAGTCACAGCTATTATGATGATGTCTGCTCTTGCCTACAGATTCTATATTTCTCCTTCTTCTGAGCTTGACACAAATCACAGCTACAGCTTCTTCGAGTTGTTTTTCTAACAGCTTGTGATCTTGTTCTTTTGGCAGCTTATTCAAAGTAAAATGGCATTAACTCTGCTTAAACAGAAGTAGTCATTTTCTTTCACTGACAATTAATGACTCATCTATATCTCTGTTTCTTGGGGTTTGGGGTTATTAGATCTGCCATAATCTACTAGTTGTCAAAATCAGGTTTGGTCACATCAACATTGGTAGAAATAAAGATATTGCACACAGGGGGTTCTAAAATAACTTTTCTATCACCAGCCATATGCAAAACCAGTTCAGTTTTTGTGCAGTTCCTCTGTACTAGAGATTAGGAAGCACCTTAAAAAAAAACTAATGCAGAGCATCTGTTCGTTTACTACACACACAGTATTGCTACAGAACAGGGTGATAGAGACCACCGAGTAGAAGTCACAAGTTGACAATTAACAGAAACAGTGCTCTGCAACCTGTGAAAGTGTGCAGGATAAGTTAGCCTGGAATGGAGCAGAAGGTGTGCAGTGAAATGGCAGCTCCCCCACAGCGTCACCTCGAGTGCTCGTCCTACCCCACCTCCTCTGCTGCCACTGCCCCTTGGGCTGGAGAGTGCATCTGTCCCCAGCAGCTTCTGCCACCTGCACGGTGAAACAGCTCTCACGACCAAGCTACCAATTGCACTGTTTTACTGCCAGTAAAAATTCCTTGTATTTTCTCTTTCTTTTGGTTTTTTGGGTTTTTTTCCATTTTGGTTGTAAATATAGTTTTCCTCTATTAGGCACAGGACTTTTGTATTACAGTAAAATTAGAAATCCCGTTTGAGGTTCCTTCACTCAGATGGACTCTATCTAGTCCTAACAGCTCCAATTACTAAATGGATTTAGAACTTCATGTTTAGTGTCCCATGAGATGCATAAAAGGATGGCATCCCTGTGGGGGTGTTTTTGCTCTTGCACTGCAAAGTTGCCTTTGGCAACCAAAGTTCCTGTGGTTTTGTCATTGGGCTCTGGATACTTTGGTGTGAACATACCAGATGGGGTAAGTTGAGGACGATGTTTTGCTTCAAAACTGAGTTTTCTGCTTTCAGTCAACCTACAGTTTACCTCATTATTGCATGTGGGCAAGTGGGAGACAAGATCATGGTTTTTCATCTCCACTTTTAACTGTGCTTCTTTGAGTTGTGTGCTGAAGCTGAGCATGTATTTCTTAAATGCTTCCTACTGTCTCTGCAATTTGAAGAGAAAAAATACTAACTCATGGTAACTTGGACAAAATTTAAGGAGGAGTTTAGGGTGTAAGCATGAGAAAGTTGCTAGAAAACTAAAGAGGAATAGATGTTTCTATTTTCTGTATTTTAGTTACATCTTAAAATGAAGGCATTTACTCTTAAAAAATATTCTCTCCCAGTCAAAATATCTAATTTCAATTCAAGTCTGAAACCTTTTTGTGTGTGTGGTACATTTTGACAGCAAAGACAGGCAGTTTTCAGCTCAGTTGACCAAAACTAGCTGGCAAACTTGAAACCCAAGCAGCTAAATCCCTTATTTGTACAGCTGCAGGCACTGGGCTCTCCTCCACCCCCCTCAGATGATCGTGTTGCAGGACATCCACTCTGCATCAGGGCTGTAACCCTGGGGTCCTGCAGCAGGACATGGAGTGATCACAAGCCTCTTCTGTCCTTACAGGCTACAACAGTTCTGCCCATGTTTTGAAGGAAAGTATTGCTAAAATCTTCTAACCATAGCAACGTTTAAACTGGTGCCTGTACAGCTGCAGGCACAACATTGCTGCAGCCCAAGAGAGATCTGAATGCAATACACTCAATCCAGGCTCAAAGCTTGGGTATGTTGTTGTAATACAGCTTGATTACATTTTAAATTAACTCCAACACAGGTAGGTGTTGAATTAAATGGCCAACATTTAACAGGAGTGTGTGCTTTTATGAATCCACCTGGCATGAAAAATTAAAATTATTTCTAAGTAACCTAAATGAATGCAGTTTTAACTTGGATGTGCTAAAAATGTCATAAGTTCAAGAAAAATTTTCAAATAAGGAACCATTGTATTTTATATCACGTATCTTCTGAGCTCATTTACAAGAAGCAGCAGTGAAAGAAGGCAGAAGGGACAGCTTCACAATCTGTCCTGCATCTGCCACTGGAGTTACAACAAGAATTTCCATGTTGGAAATAAAAGGGAAGCATGTCAGTTCCCAAGAACCAGCATCCTTGGCACCAAGGACCAGAAGTTTGCTGCTTTATCTTTGCAGTGACTTCTGTGAAGGGTCATTTGCTTCCTGAACTGTGTCATGCTAAGAAAATCCCAGATAGGATCTTTCCCTTTTCCAAGAAATGGGAGATTATCATCTGCCATAATCACACATTACAGTTTCGTTGTCTCTTAGTCACATTGTTTACTGGCTGGCTGAGTGCAAGGAGCACAGATGTTAAATAACCAGCTGCAGCACCTTATCCACGTACTGGATTTGAAAGGAGGGCTGCCAGGGGCTCAGCCAGTCCTCAGTCCAACTGGAGAGAGTCATCATCCTGTCTGGACTGGGGCAAAGCTTTCTTATGACATCACTTCTGCTTCAAGGCTGCTGTGACACACGAAATTTGCTTCCCCATCTGCATGGGAGGCTGACACCCAACTCAGCTTGGAAATCTAAGAGGACCAAAAATGAGAAGCAGAAACGGGGATTTAATTTTTTTTTTTTTAACAACCAATTCCCCTACTTCCAGAGAAATTTACCTAACACTTCTGAAGTCCCAGGCAACGCAGTTTTGTTAACCTGTATTTACCTAAGACTTAAAAGCTTTCCCAGACTTTACAAGGTGTGTGTAAACCATGAGCAGCACAGGCTCCAGAAGCTCATGTTGAAACATCCTTTGTAGCAGATCCACAGCGTGTGCTGAAAGATTTTAGCAGGAGAGGTTTCACATGCCTGTTTTCCCTCTCCACCTCCCCTTTCCTTATGGAAAGGCGGCTCTCCAAAGCCACGTTATTTGTTACGGTGTTGCTTGTGCTTGTCAGAAAGCTGTTGGCCCTGGACCAGAGCCCCGGCTCTCCCAGGGCTCAGCATCAGAGGAGTGTAACAAGATAGGAAATATTTGTTGTCTGGAGGATAATGGGAAGTAGAATAGTAGGGAAGGGTGGATCCTGGGGCAGGCTTGGAGCACAGGATCTCTTGGAAAACACTCTAGAAAGAAGCTGCCAGGAGCTGAGACAACGCCATTGTCCCTGTAAAGAGGGGGAGCCCAGAGCAACAAATCTAGATGGTGGGAATGGATGAAAACCTACAAAGTGGAAGAAACAGATATGAGACTCTGAGAAGGGAAAGGTCAAAGCAGAACCTGGTCAAGAGCACTGCCAGACCAGCAGCAGGGCTGGTGCCTGCCTCGGGAGGGCTCAGCACTCCTGTGCTTTTACTCAGGCGAAGAATTTTTTACTCCTGCCAAACAGATTCCACCTCCATCTTCTTCCAGGCAGTTGCAGTATTGAAATGCTGCAGTCTGCTCTCACTAAGTGCCCAGAAAACAAACTCAAACCAATCCTCTCCTGTCTTGAGTCAGGATGTCACAGGTTAACATTTGCTGTGCAGTTTCTATTCCTGAGCAGGAGAAAAAGTTCCTTGGAGGGGAAAAACTGCACAGTTTGAACTCTTCAGTGAATAAATTAACATCACTTCTCTGTCTCCTCCCTTTTCCTTTCTGAGGTTAGTGCAACTGCAGGCTTTAGTTGGTGTTCTCCAAATAAACCTGAATTCCAGAGAAGCTCTTAACAGCTCCTCTTCTCAGGAAAGGACTTGCTGTCACAAATAAAGCAAACCAGGAAAAAGTAATTTTCAAGTGATTTTCCTGTCCAGTCACTTCTCTGGTGAAAGAGAGCAAAGAAACTCTTTAACACCCTTCATGATGAATTTTCAGCTCTGTTTGTTTTGACTTTTTGTAGCTAAGCCAAAAAAAAAAAAACAAACCAAAACCAACCAAAAAAACCCATCCCACGTCTGAAAATTTCCACTAATGAATTCCAGACTTCTGGACTGCAAAACCATCTGCTTTATCCCAAGTCATGTTGTCAACAACTAAACACAGCTGTATGAAGGGTAACAAAATATTGCAGTTACTTGTGTTTCTACACCCCCAGATTTGCAGGGTTATTGAAGAACAGCAGAGAATCCCACCAGGTCTAATGCAAGGCTTTCTCTTTACCTTTAACTTTGCAAAAATCAGCAGCACTAGGCGGATCACATTAAGCAGACAGGTTACATAGATGAACCATTTTCATTGTTTTTGAAAGTTCTTACAATACAGAGCCAGTGGATGGCAAAGCACTACCAGGGCTTTTACCACCCGTCCTGGGAGGCAGGAGCTGGGATGCTGCACGTTACTGGTGTTAAATAGCTCAGTTTCTGCTGTCGTCCAGGCAGCCCAGCAGCTCCAAGGAGACAGTAAGTGTGTGAACTAGAAGGTCTGTTGAGCTTGTAGTGTCTCTCAAACCAAATCATTGCATTAACACTGTGAAAAAGACAAATTTTGTCCAGCTCTGTGGCCATCAGGGACATCCAAGCCTGCTCGTGGCTGTGTGCAGTGTAAGGGCATATCTTGGAGTGTTCCCTGAATGTGCTGCTGGCACCTGGAGCATCCTCTGCAAAAACAGCAGCCATCAGCCTCATCCCCCCATTGCCCCATTTGATGGGAAGAGCTTGATTAAAGCCTTAGCACTAAGCCCTGTCCTCCTTTGAAAGATACTATGGGATCTTCAGTGACTCTGAGAGGTTGAGGCCCAGCTTTCTATGCCTCCCTGCAGACACCAGCCCCAGAAGCACAGGGTTCCTGCTCACACATTTGGCATCACCACTGAGACTCGACAGCAAAGGCACCAACCTGAGCCAGGCCCTGCCTGTAAGAGACAGCTTCCCACCACAAACCACACCAGGCAGCCTGCTGCTCCTCCTGAATAGGTCAGGGGTTTATTTTTTGCCTTTGGAAGGTGGTTTCTGATAAAATTTTCTTCAGATAGACACAGTTGAAGCAACTGCTTCTTACTTTCAGCCCATTAAACACATTCTCATCAACTGCAGAGGCAAATATTGTGAAGTAGAGAAAGCTCTAGCAAAGTCTGATTCTGGTATCTTTGGGAGCTCCATCCTTAATGCCAACTTCTTCCTTAAAAAGTCCTAGATGCATTTACAATTTTTAAAGAAACACAAACTAATTGATCAATAGAATTAATACAGCAACTTCAATGTCCTAATAAGAGGGCAAGGAGAGCTGATACAATGGAAGGCTTCCTACATGTTCCTAGAATGTTTTTAACTTTCAAGTTTCCTCGTTTCCTTTCTTACAGCCTTTTTTTTTTTTTTTGAGATAAACATTTAGAAACTGAAACCAGATATTTAACATAGGGCCTGTCAAATATTTCAAGTCAGAAATACCCATCAATGCATAAATAGCTTGTGCTTCAATTGTTACAGCCTACGTGAAGATATTTTTTCCAGATAGGCTGGGAAAAAGCACATCTCTGAATAGAGCATATCTTTCCTCCTAAGGACAGAGCTCCTATAAATTTCCATGAAGAGAAATAAATATTATTTTGGTTATTTTTCTGACTAGCAAAATACAAAACCCAATACTAAATCTTCTGCTCTGTACTCTGTTAATGGTGTAAATCACAGCTTATTCACTGCCTTGAACCTGGTGCCTGCTAATACTTAACCAACTTAAGCTTCTTTCTTATCCTTTAAATTGATGGATTTTAAATACCCCCCACAAAACAAAGACCAAACAACAAAAGAAACACTTCTCCTTCATAGGCATAACCAGTCAGATACAATTGGTGATGACTATACAAATAAATAAAATATAGCCAAGGGTCACCTCCGAATAAGAGACATTCAGCCACACAACAGAGTGATTTACCTGATCTACAGCAGCTGAATTAATTCACAGGGGGAGACTATCAGCTTTTCAAGGAAAGATCCCAACTACACAGCTGCTTCAGGAACCTTAGTTCTATTTTCCATTGAGATGGTTTGAGGACTTAGGATGAGATCTGAGCTTTTGGAAGCATAAACTACATTTGTGAATGTTGCATCCCTCAGGCCTTTCTGTAAACTGGCTCAGAGTGGAGCAGCTCTCGTGGGAGTGCTCGAGAGCAGCAGTGGTACCTGTGCTGTACCTGCTGCACCAACCACCCGGGTGTGGCTTTGCAGGTCCTGAGCCTGGCCCCAGAGTTCCCCTCTGGATTATCCCTTGAGTCAAAATAGGTGAGGATGAATAGATGAAGCCTATTTCTTCCTTTCTTATTCAGACCGGTGGATTCTTAGGTTTAATTGATTCTTATCAGCTCTGGGCCAGGTGGTCACTGGCTATATCCAAGACTAACTTGGCCTCAGGGAATCTTTTCCCACTGATAATTTGCATACAGTACCTGTGTGTCTGCTTACACTCATACCTGTCACTTTTCCTTAGAAAAGCAACCAGCTGCTAGGAAAATTCCCAAGAAAGCAAGTCTTTATTGCTAGAAGTTCCCAAGCACAGAAGGATAGTGCTGGAGGCAGTAAATGCACTCTGGAGTTGGGGCAAGGGCTGCCTGTCACAGCTGCAGTCTCAGATCTGTGCCTGTGGCTTTTAATGAGCAGAGCTCTATGTAAAACAGATTATTCACAGTACCTACAAGTCAACATTTGCATTTGATTTTGAAAGGGCAAAATATCTGCTGGGGGGGATAAATATAGTGATAAATAGATATTCCTTGTCATGGGATAAAGGACTTACCAAAGGTCCCAAAGAAAGCCAGAGGCAGTGTGTGATACTGAGGATGGAGCACCTGTAGTGTCTCTGTCCCAATCACAGCAGTCCTTCTCCTCTCAGATCACACATGAAAACCAAACGTAACGAAATATTTCATTTTTCCATACAAGAAGTCTCTCAGATGATCTAGTGAGGTAGGACCTGCTCTTTACAAATGTTGCTTTTGAAGACTCTTCTTACTTTGCAATTCTTGCTGGTGTGTTACTCTACACTTGAGAAAACACATCCAAGAGGAGGCTGAATGCTTTTTTTGCAGCCAACAGAAATAGAGGAGCAACTCCAGTACCCATCTCTTCTTTACCTGTTCCTGCTGTCCTGTGATGTGCATTGCTATGAAACAGTGGCAAAATGCAATAAAAGCTTTGGCCTTTTGGCAGCGGAAAGAACTGAGAAGTATTCCCTGGGTAAGCTACATCCAATTATTGTTCCCTTTTTATTAAAGCACCACATTTCATAAATAGCATTTACTGACGACTTAGAGGCGCTTTCAGTAATTGCTGACATGGTCCATCTTTTAATGAATCTGAGCACTGTTCACTGGGCAGAAAATTAAAAGTCAAGTCTGCAAAATTAGCAGGAAATATATTCTTTCCTGGTAGGAAAAATGCAATTCCTTTCTACTAAATTTGGCTTAGATTTAACAAAACATATTACACAGACAGAGATTTCTTTCAAAAACAAATTAGCCATCCTAAGCTAGTCAAGATTTAATGGTTCTGGTAGAACAGTTAGATGCAAAAGAAACTATCAACCAATATTAGTTTCATTTTCCCTTTTAGATTGATGTATTTAGATTGATGTATTGTTTGCCAGTTGGTTATGTTTTATTTGGGCATTACTGTTAGAATAACAACACTGTATGGAAAAGTTCAGCCTTTGATTTTATGAAAATGTTTATTTCCAGTATCTGTGGTTCCTCTGCTTTCCATGTTTTGATTCAGTAAAAGAAAGAAGTTGAGTTTTAATCCTGCTCAAAATGAAACTAAACCCACGGACACTTTACCAAGTCTTTTGTGGTAAAGCAGTATCCTCACTGTTTGCAACCAGCCTTTCTGCTTCCTGCCACGAAGTGAGGCATCAGAAGAATGCTGTTGGGAGAGCAAGCCATCAAAAGGAAAGTATCTTCAGGAGAAATCATTTCCTTCTCCAGGCTGAATTTAGATCTCTAAAAGGCTTCCAAGAAAATGGCTTAGCACATGCATTATACCCCCCAGCACCCCACTGTTAGCAGCAGCATGCAGTTTCAGCAGTCATCTCATAGAAATATTACAGCAATTTTCACCGAGACAAGAAGTATCAATGGATGCAGAGTAGGAGCCCAGTTTTACAAGAGACCCCCCACTCCTCATGACTTTACTTTGAAGCACAATCCCTCTAGCCCAGATATTGGAGTTCCCAGTCTGCAAACTGTTCAGAACAGGCTCTGAGCAGCTGATTTCCTGACCTTCACAAAGTGCTGTGAAAGCACATTCCATACCCTCAGGCACAGGGGATATACAGGAAATACCTGTCGAGTCTGCTTTCTACTTAGGGGTGTCTCCAAGGTGAACCGTAGAACTAAGCTTGTGGCATTTTCCTTTAGCTCTAAAGCACCAGTTAGGCCAGGGGAAGATGGTTGAAGGGTTAAATGGGCTTTAACAGGTCCTATTTAAATCTCATGCTCCATCATTGATTTTTTTAATATAAATGTAGGTAAGTCACTAAAGTCTAGATCATTAAAAATACTCAAGTACCAGTTTCCTTGGTTTTATAGTGCCTTGTGCTTAGGCAACTTGGGAATTTAAGTCCTGAGCCTCTAAAAGCAACTCAGCAGCACTTTCAGTCCTTGGTAGCCACGTTTCAACTTACACATGGGAAGAACACAGTTAAGGAGGAAAAGATGTCCTTTGGGAAATAAACCCCACTGAAACATCAAATCTACCAATGACTGACCTGATATGAAAGATGATCAGATGATAAAGCAGATCCCCAATATGTCTCTCTGACCTGATACGTGTATCTGAGACAAGGCAGAATTCCCTCTGCCAGAACAGCTGTGAACCTTCTCCCAGATGTTTGTACATAACATATCCATCCCCTACTAGCCAAACCCAACCCACACCTTCCTCAAGTGCCCCAGTTGCCCTCTAGCTCTTCCTTGTGTGGGTGCTCTGTGTCTTTCCTTGTTGATATATGAGAAAAAATTCAACTTTCTGATCCCCACCAGTGCCCATTTCCCTGACACCTTCTGCAGGAGCCTTATGAGTTCAGATAATGAGGATCCATCTGCACAAAATGTGTTGGGCTTTATTCTACTCTTGCTAGGAGTTTCTTCAGCTCCAATGCAAGGCTGAAGTAATCTGTTCCTTGCAAAATCATCTAGATATTAAAGCTATGTCCTTAAACTGTTTTGAGGTCTTTTAGTGAAGTCTAGTCTGGAAAACGCTCTGCATGATTATGCCAATAATGTCTCCAAACGTTCTCTCCAGTGAAGGGAGTGACATAAAAATTTTAATTCCTTCCTTACTACTCACTCTGCAGCCTGCCCTGTGTGTAGAAACAGTCGAGTGATGGGATCATGTGCGTCTCAGTGACACATCCAGCTGAGCTAATGCGGGAAGGGGCTGCACCAACACAGAAATGACCCATTCACGTTGCAGCGTCAGACCTTGCACTTTCGGGAACCACATTTCATAACCTCCTGCAAGAAACATAAGCTCAAGAGTGCTGTCAACTGAGCAAGAGGCAGGGAAAATATAGCCTAGAGAAAGTCCAAACCATCTTCTAGCTAGCCAATTTACATTCATATTGACAGATTTGGACTGGTGAGTAGAATTGACCAGATGTAGACAAGCCTGCAGCTACCAAAGAGTTGTAGAAGACCCACAGAGATATTCAGTCTCCTGTGTGTGTTTTCTGGAAGATTACCTGTAGTTGTGTTGCTGAGTTGCCTGTAGATCCTCAGGGCAGGATCCAGCTGGTTACACAGAAAGGAGGAGCTGACTGGTGGCATCTTCCTGACTTCTACTGGCCATGACTTGATTGCCTTTGTGCTATCTACAGCCATAATTCAGGGAACCTGGCTCACCTTTTACTGGGTCATAAACCTGTCTAAACAAACAAACTCGAAGTGTAGCTGGGCTAAACTAGCACCAAAGGTTAAAGACAGGGCCTCCAAGAAAAATAACTGAATAGCACAATTTGGGAAAGAGCTAAAGCTGAACAGTGTTCCTAATGAAGACCTAAAGTAGAAAACTTAGAATTGTTTATATCACCTCAGTAGGAAACTGGACAGTTTTAGGATTCTGCAGCAGAAATGAATCCTAGAAGATAACTAGAGAGGTGATTTCAAGTATCACCATTTTTAAATGCTCAGTTGAATCACTACCTAGATGGGAACACCTCTGTAACACCCAGTGTTTCGTTGTGGCTCTCTAAGAACATCACTGCCTTTGCAGAAAGAGGTGTTTAAGATAACAATGAGGACAACGCTTTAAACAAGATAGCAGACAACAGCACTAGGTCTGAAAAGCTCCTCAGAGAGATCCTGGTTTACAGCAGGGTGAGCCATACCTCACACTAGATTAGCAGATTGTGATTTCTTCAATGACGTTACACACAGAGATAGATTTTGAGAGTGGGAGAGCTTAGATTATGAAAGCTCAGTAGTTTTCCTTTGCATGGCAAAGTCTATCAGATTTGGGTTTTTAATTTGATGTTGCAGATTACAATAAGTTTTGACCCTCATAAAAAGAATTTTCTCCTTGATCTTTACCATTCAACTGAGCCAGTCTCACGCTTCCCCAGCGGGGCACACTGATGAGAACAGGCTGCTGTTGTAGGTTCTGCTTTCTGTACAAATCCACACTTGCACTTCAGCTAAACCGTATTTGCTGCCGGGGAAGAACTATTGATTTTTTTCTTTCCCATCCCACTTTTCCTTTTCCCTGGGGCATCCATCCTAACATCTCATCCTAGCACTCTGAACAACATCAAGGCATGCATGACACCACCAGTGAGGCAGGGAACATCAGCAGCAGCCAGAACTTTACCTCTGAGCAAAGTTAGTCAGTGGCCATCTGAACATTTACACCGAATGTTTTCTTTTTCAGCTTCCACCAAAGGGTGTTTGTTTTTATCCACTCCTTTTATTTCCTCAGTAGCAGCAGAGATGTTTTGATTAAGGCAAGGGGAATACTTCTGATTGTTTGGATTCTGTTCAAGATGGACAGATTTATGTGTTTACCCTGGAAATGACTTATTGGATCATACTTCTGAGCCGAGCCAGGGAGCCCCCTTGCCTCCACCTCCCCCAGCCAGTCCCCAGGGCTCTACCATAATGTGGTTTTCATTATAAGCAGGAGCATTTTCTTCCTTACTAGAGTATTATTTGTTATGCAGGGAGGAGAATAACTAGGAAACTCAACATCTGAAGGAAAAAAATGGATTAAAATCACTGGGGGGGATAAAGGTATTGTAGACTCGTGTGTCGCGGTGTTAGAGATGTGGTGATGGAGGGTGATGGAAGCCTTATCCTTTGTCTACAGTGCAGCAATGTGATAAAATAAGCATTGGTTAAGAACAGACCTCAAGAGTCAGTTTGGATCTTCGGTGTGCCCAGGTTATTGCTGCAGTTCAGGTGAACTGGGTTTCTCTCAGTGGTGATCTTACCAAAGAAACATTCCTGCTTGCCAGCCCACCACCCTGGGGCTGCCCCTTGCAGCTGAGAGAAAATGAGAGAAAATAAACTATTTCTAGAAAGATGAAGATGTTGAAGAAACTCAAAACTCTTCAGTTTCACCTTTATTTGGGCATTATTTTTTCCATGCCTTCATTATATGAGGGTTAATCAAATCCAAGATACCTCTCTTGTTTCTGTCATGTCCGTACAATGCACTTTGCAGGAATATCAGAATATAAACTTTTTTGCCTGGAGGAGGAGAGGACAGAGATCCTCTGGGTGAAGAATTAATTGCCGCTTTTTGGTGACCAAGTATTCATCCCATTAACTTGCTGAGTGACTGAGCTTCTGCAAAGCTTTTTCACCAGCTTCATTCATGTCACATTTGCTCTGCTGTGAGGGATTAGAACCCAACTACCTCCTTAAAAACTATTTTTGAACTTATATTACCTGCAAGGCAAGCCGGGACACCAACAGAGAGATCAATCTTGTGCATGTGAGCCCCATTCACCCTAAATCCCACTAGTGCTCGGCACAACAGCAGCCCATCCACAGGACACCACTTGCTGTAGACCCCAGGGAATGTGGGTCACTGTGAACATTTCAGAGTTTTTTGCCCCATGGAAGTGTCCCAATAAATCCCCAAAATAGTATCAGAGCTTGGAGGGATTCCTACCTCTGCAGGCCCTTGATATATATCACTTTCAGAGGCTGAGATGTCTCAAATTACCAGAGTTAGCATCGTGGTAGAAGAGAAATTCCACTGGATGACAGAAAGATCTCCTGTTACCCTCCTAAGGGGGATGAACTGAAGGTCTGTAGGGCAGAACTGCTCTTTGACATGTCAAGTTCCAGCCACAAGAGGTTATCTCAAACATCTGCTGTTGATTTGCATGACCCTGGAGGCAGACACATTTCACACGGCAGCTTTGCCTCTGCATTTGGTGTGCCTTTCTTTAGCCTTCTCTTTTCCTTTTTCATCTCTCACTCCATCAGGGCGGGTTAATGTAGAGGAAGCTTTACTGAGTGATTTCCTGGTTTATATGATACTTTTACTTTAATGAGGATGAGAGATGATGAAGCTGAGCAGCGAACAAGTCTATCTGAAATTCTGAGGTTTCCGTGTGAATTCCTGGTGTGGGGTTCATGCACCCCTCCCAGAGCAGTCAGGCAGGAGGAAGCCTTTGATGCATGAGACATGACAGAGTCACATTTCCACAACGAGACATTTCCAAATTCATGTATTTTCTCTTCTGATACTCCTTTTCAGCTGTGGCCTTGCATGAGATAACCCAATAATGTTGGTTTTTAAAGAAAACACAAAAGCTAGCAGATATAATGACAGAGGATATTGAGCAAGAAACCATTTACCCAATCGTAACCACTTGAATCAATCTCCAGATGTACCTAGAGCATCCCTACCATACCACATGGAATTTTCTGTGGCAGAGAAGACCAGCTGCCATGCCTGGGACAGAAACAGCGCTGCTGAAGCTCTTCTAGACATTTTATTAGGCGATTTTGATGTAATAGCAAAGCTCGGAGCAATGTGACATTTCTTGCTTTGGGTGGGACGAATGATATTTCATTAATCATTGCTTGTTTTGGAGTTACATCACTGTCCATGAAATTGAAAAACAGAGTATGTTGTGTAGTTTCAAGAGGCTTGACCATCAAATTACGCAAGTCATCTGTAGCAGGGAAGTGAGCAGGTCACTCTTATGGTTACAACACCCAGTGGGGTTTTTTTTACTAATGTCTTTTTCATCTGAAAGTGGCTGTGCCCAAATCACACTGAAAATGACACAACTGAAAAATTTGGTCAGTGACTTCAGCTTTACCAGTGATGATGCTGAAGATGCAGATTGTCCCAGCAAAAAAACTTATATTTTTCATGTGTTAAAAATCAGACAAAGAGCTGCTAGACTGAGGCCTTGTTAAAATTTGTCAGTAATATTTTAAATAATTGACATTAGGGAGTTTTGTAACTTGCCATATTTATGCAGGGGAAATACACAACCAAACTGCCATCCCCCTTCGGCGTTACGAGGCAGGACTGGCCATTTTCAGTTGTGACCTTTGCCCACGCTTGTACGTTGCTCAAGGACAGTACAATTAATACCACAGGGATGGATGAATTCTTTGTGGGATCCAAGCTATTCTCTGCTGCGTACCCGGATCCAGCCGGCTGCCCTTTGCAGCAGGGGGTCCTTGTAGATGTGAGCTCTTCTGGACAGAGCATTTCTGCGTGCACAGCAGAAGTCAGGATCCTGCAGCAGATGCTGGAATTTCCTTGCCAACTCCAAGCCTGGAGAGACCTTGGAGCGCTTGGAGATTTGGCCAGTTTTTGTTCCTATTGAAGGTAATGGATTTTGACATCATCCTTGATAGGGAGCACGATCAGTCTTTCACAGGGGGTTTCTCCCACACGTGTGATTAAATGTGTGTACAAGCTCCTGAGTCAGTATTTCATCGGTCATTCCTTTAACTGAGTTTGTACTTCTCAGACATGCAAAATAAACATTGATTTCCTTTGTTAAACGGAGAGCAATAAACTGGGGTTGCATACTTTTATTATCAGGAAATAGTATAATGCCCAGGAATCAAAAGCGTGCGGGTTAGTATGCTGTAAGCTAACCCTGGGATGAAAACTTCCCATTACTGGTATCAGAAAAAGACTTTGCACAACAGTGTTCATTCACATACGTGTTTATATTCATACATGAAGCAAGATTTGGCCAGCCCATAAAAATGTGGAGAATGATAAAGGAAGAGAAACAATATATAAAACTATAATCTTCCCCATCTACGATATTCAACTACATCTGTGTTGGATCAGAGTTTGGCTGCTGAGGATGAACTTTCAGAATACGTTGTTCCCATTTTTGGTTCTTTAGGCAATTGGGGAGCTTTTCCTCTGAATTTTTATAAGCTCTTTGTTTTATATGGCAAAGAGCTCACCAATTGCAGAGTCACAGTGTGGTAGACAGGCAGGAGAAAATGCTAAATGGAATTTTATTCTTTACATCTTGTAAACTTCATGTGCCCACAAAGTATTGGGCAGAAAGCTCCTCAGCACATAAACATTACATGGCTGGGAGGCAGGCACTCTGATTTCTGAAGTGGAAGAAGCCAAGATGTTGGAGCCCTGCAGAGGCCGAAATAAGAGCTAGTGAATAGTTTCAACCCTGAAATTCCGATATCCAAATACAGTCTGAGATCCTACTGCCACACCGGGAATGGAGCTGGGAAGTCCCTGTAGTAGCTTGTAACAGAAATGTCTATTAAAAGACAAGGTTTGAAGTAATTAAAGAAAATATAAAAGCAAAGAGTACAAGTAGCTGGCTACATTTTAAGATTTTAAGACCCAGAACTCAGAATACACCATCTGTTGCATGCTGATTCTTAATGAATTCCTGTACAGTCCAGTTCTTATCCTGCATTGAAGATCTGTCATTTACCAGGTAGAGTCAAAGAGCTCATCCACTACATTTTTTCCCATCAACACTTCATGGCCAAGAGCTGACCACATCCATTGAAACTGCTCAAAGACTGAGCCTATAATTGAGAAATGGCCAGTTTCTGTGTGCTTGAGGGCCCACTTCATTCCCAGTCCCATGGTCACATGGCAGTTCACGTAACTCAATAACCTCTGCCTGACCCTGCAGCAGGCAATATTCCTAGGGGCCAAATTAAAATCCACAGCTTTTCATTTTCAGATCTAGCTCCTTCTCCTAAACCATAACTATATGGTTGATTAGAATTTGGGTTTTTAGTACTTGGGGTTGTGCACTGAAGACCATATCTAGGAGACCTCCCCTAATGTGATGTAATCAGCCCATGATAAGCACAGCGGTGATGCTGGAGGCACCACAACTGCAGTGCCACTCCTGACAGTGCCTGCGTGGAGGTGGTTTAATCAGCAAATGTTTTCAGCATAACAGTGAATGTTTTCAGCTTAACAGTGAGGGATTCTAAACTGAATATGCAGCCCAGGTAATGCTGGCTGCCCTGTCCTGTTTTCTCTCTGTTATTTTTAATCCTTTTGTTGCTATGGGAGGTCTTGCTGGGATGTTTCCGATTTGGAGATCAGTGCTTTGCATCATTTCCCCTCTAAACCAGACTTGCTTTCTCTGTTGTGGTAAGCAGTGAGACATTATAGCAGTTCACATTTGTTTAGGTTTGTGGATTTTTTTGATGGTAACTACTTACACATCCCCTTTTTGTAGCAGCTGTTTTTCTGTAACTTGCATCTGTGGCATATTTTTGAGGCCAGGAGATAACAGATTTGTTGCTGAATGCAGACATAATGTATGTTGTCAAGGCTCATACACAGTGAAAATCTGCATCGCTTCAGAATGCACCAGGGTTTATTTGTTTTCTCAGTTCAAGCCTCCCTCAGTGATCAGTTGCTGGCTGGAGTTTGGCATAAATTCTATGGCAGGATCAAGGGAGCTGATAGCTCACGAGTATTTGAATCATTAAGTGAGTTTGGGGTACTGAGGGGGGGGGGTTGGACCTTCACTCCTACAGCTGTGGGGTTTTAAGGCAATAAAGTACAGGATTGTAATAGGACACCATTTGGTTTCTTATGACACCTAAAATGTTCACAAGAGGACACAGGAGCAAACCTTGGTTTGTGCCTGCACAGGAAGAGCAGTTTGGGCTGTGTGGGGCTGTCATGTTCACACCAGAGGTTTGCTTTAGGGGATGTCCACAGTGACCAGCACCAAGAGCAGAACGCGAGAGACACAAAAGACATTCCCAGGCCACTTACACCAGGCTGGCAAAACTGGGCTGAGCTCTCCAAGTTCCACGCTGAACTCAAGATGGTTCCTGGTGTTTTCAATCTGAATCTCTCCCATCTCTTTGGCACAAGGCAGCACTGATCAGCGATGGGCAGATCACATCCCTTCCACCTCCAGAGGCTCATCAGACATGGGCAGAGGCTCCTGCTGCTTATTTTACTGTTCTGAAGTGAGAGCATTCATGTTTTCCATTGCAGCAGTCCTCCTTGCTCTCCACCAGCTGGCACCAAATCCCCCAGCTTGGCAGTTCACAAGAGAGGGCAAGGAAATGTGACCAGAAAGTATGAGAAAGGCAGAAATAATGGATTTTAGGGGAGAGTCTCCTTTATCTGAGCTACAATTTCATACACCCTGTCAAGACTCACGTCTTGACATGTGTCATGCATCAAAAGAAAACCCAAAATAAGAAACACAGATTATTTCTTTTTGCTTACAACCCAACAGAATGGAGTGTTTTCTTAAATTTAACAACCAAAACATTTTCATTTTTCTTCAAACCTAATTTCCTGATGTTTTATATCCTCTGAAAGATGCCCACATCTATCTCCTTCAAATCTCTATGTTTAATCACTGCATTCTGTACATGGAATAGCCAATATAGCACCTGAATGTGCCTAAAGTCTCATTCCACATTCAGATGTAGAAAAACAGGATGAACCTCTACTGCAAGTTATCAGAGGTAACAACAGTTACACTCTCAGAATCTTTCCTTGATACCTCATTTCCTAAAGAGCAGGAATGTGGTAGATCTCACCAAGATTTCAGTAAAGGCTTTGGGTAGGTATCACCAGGAAAATCGAAGAAACTAGGGCAAGGGTATAAGGAACTGTTGAGAAAATAATTTCCCCAGCTAAAGAGAAAACATTGATTTTGCATGGAAAAGGGAAATACCAAATCAGCAGCAGAAAAAGGAACTATTGACTGCCCACATCACTTGGGGAGTTCCTCAAAGACAGATTTTGAGAAGTGACATCCTCAATCTACTCAAGTGAGAATGGACATTGATTGCTTTCTATAAATACTTGGAAAGATAATGCCTGTGAGAGAGAAGAGGTATTTAAGAGCAATTTTGGCAGGGGAACAGATGAGGTTAAGTGACCACAGACCAGTCCAGGCTCAGAATCAGGCACCATCTGAGCAGTGTGGTTCTGGAACAGCCTCCAATAGGCAAAGAATCCAACTAACTGCACCACAAATTGTGGCATTCCCCAGGAGGGGGCTGTGCCAAAGGCTGAATTATTTATTCCCAGATTTATGCCACTGCAAACCCCTGCAGTACGTGCCATGGGGGTGGCAGCTGTTCTTTAGCCCTCCAGGTGTCACAGGCTGAGCCATAGCCCGTGATGCTCCAGCTCCTGTCCCAGTGTCCTGTTGTTTGCTCCAGCCTCCGGGCATGGCTGCTGAATCCAGGCTCTGGCTCCTGCCTCCCGCAGCACGGAGGTGTCAAGTTCCAGTCTCTGAAAACCTCAGAGAGACACTTCTCTCTAAAATACAGCAAAATTTAGCTCATCAATGCCAAAGGGGTAAAAATCCTCATGCTTCTGGGATTCTGGGGGCAGAGGAGAGCTGGCACGGTCTCTGGGATAAACTGAGGGTCCCTAGGGCCCTTCATTAGGATCGGCACAATGCAGCCCACACCCACCCTTTCTGTCACCTTCCTCCCTCTGCTCTCCATCCTTCCCATGGTGTGCATGCCCCCGAGGGAACGAGGAGGCAGACAGCACAGGGATGATGTCTAGCACAGAGGTAGACATGGGATTCTGGAAGGGTCATTTGCTTCCTCCTCTGTGGTCTGTCAATCACCATATGGGTGGCGTAAAGAGGTGAAATCAAGATGCACATCCTTCCCAGGCAGTGTGGAGCTCTGGCCAGTGCTCTCCAAGGCTGGGTTTTGTGGGCACGGGGTGCCTGGGAATGGTGGGTGCTTTGAAAGCGCAGGAGGAAGAAGATTCCTCTGGCTCCTGTGCAAGCGTCACAATTTGACCCTCAAAACCAAAGAATGTGAAGTCAACTTGTGAGGATTAGAGATGCTGGGACTTGGATTTCTTTAGAGTTTTTCTCTGCACTTTAAAAATCCCACAAGCACAGAGGAAGAAAATGCGCCCATGCAGTCTGAAACTCTTCTGGCTCCCAGCTCAGCTCAGGATGACTGTGGCACAATGGATTCCAGATGCTGAATTTCCGGCAGTGGCTCACACACACTCACACTCACACACACACACACACACACAATTCCTCAGCTCCGCAGGCTCAGACATAATCCCAGACTCCTACAGACGGCGGAGACTGGCAGCATGAGAAACAGAGACATTACAGACTCCCAAACTCATTCCCCCTGGGCCTGACTAGCGCACAGGCCAGTCAATATTTTGGGTATTTTTAGGACTGTGTTAGTGGGATGACATCCCCTGCTTGTGGTAGCCATGGAGGAGCCCAGTACAGAGCACCAGGAGCACCAGTTCACAGAGTTTGGAGCAAGGTCATATCCAGTCCCATGGGACTGCAAACAGCATCAGGATCAGGCCTCCAGAGGTGTAGCTCAGTAATACAAGTGGCTGGTTAACCTGTTGGTGCTTATAGGCAGAAAATTAATGAACTGATTCCAATTATAAATATTCCAGAGAGGGCTAATGATGATTAATCTGTTGTTACTGAGTTAGTCTTTCATGACTCGTTATTTATTGCTCATATGACTGTACTCACTCGTGACACCTGTTCCTCATGGAAACATTTATCACCTATTAAATCTTTGCAAGTAATTCAGTAGGGTAACCATAGTGTATAAATAATACTTATGTCACTTTTTAATATGATGAATGACACCAGAGATAAACTGACAGTGCATAACCTAAGTTTATGGGATCAAAACCACCAGCTACATTTTACATCTTGCATTTTGTAAGACTGCTTCCCAGTATCAGAAACAAGAAGGAATTAAACGGAAGCATCTCTTGGTGTGATGATGGAGACCATCTCCACTCCTCCCGTGCAACCCAAATCAGTCCTTGCTGCAGACAATAGACTCCAGGAATACCCACAGGCAAAGGCCCTTGCTGGGACTCAGCACAAGGTCAGAGGAAAGCCACTTTTACTAAGAATTTTTACTGTGAAAATATAAACTTGCAATAAAATGTTGGCAACAGCTTTAGGCTGGAATTTCCCAGAACCTTAAGGGGCAATAGGTCCCCAAATCCCACCAAACTGGTACCCCACTCTTATAGGCTTCTCTGAGCAGCCCAGCCTTCACTCTGACTCGTTACCCATACCACTGCCATTATTTCTTCATAAGCTTTCGTTTAAGTTATTGTGCTCTTAATTTCCTGTTTCACAATCCTCTACTGATGCCAGCAAAATATATTAATTCAGATTTCTGGATTTGCATTTGAGCATTTAAAGGATTAAAATTAATCACAGCTTCTCATTGGCTCAAGGCGATCAAAGGTTCAGTAGACACATTTCAGATTAATATTTCTCCTGACTGTGATTTGTCAAAGCTCAAGTGCAGGAAAAAAGGCAACTGGATCTTTACCAGCCTTGTAAACACCGGGGCAAACCCAAGTCTAGCATGAGTAGGTGAGCCTCCATTAATTGCAGTGCAGATATGCTGGCTCATGTCCGGCTTGATCCTAAGCAAGGAAGAGCCCGGACAGAAGTCAGGCTGTGCTCACAGTGAGTAACACACTCCCACAGCCCTCTGACTCAGGGCTGCTTCCCCAGAACCCTCATTATTTCATAATACATTAACCCTCTTCTTTTCTCCAGCAAGAAACCACTTCTCCCAGTAGATGGACAAAAACAGGTTAAGTGGATGTAAAACTGGGCATCAGCAAAAGATCTGTCAGCAGAAGTATCGGCTGTGTAGGAGAGGCTTGGAGACACTCCGACACCAGGATTTACTTCTGATTTGTGCCTCCAGAGTCTCTGTTATGCAAGATTTCTCTATAGAGTGCCCAGAAGTGTGAAGGAAAAAAGAAATGCAATAGCTGTGAAGCATCTGGACTGCCAGGAACATCTAACTGTGGAATAATTCCAGTGCCTCTAATGAGCCACACAGAACAAAGGTACTTGCCCAGATCACCCAGTGGGCTCATGGCCAAGCTGGAGTGAGGATCCCAGCCTCCCAAGCCCCACATGGCTGAGCATATCTCCAGCTGAAAGATTTTTGTGGACAAGATAGATTTACCTAGAGTTCTTCAAATAGATTTTTTCCCCTGATATGTGGCCAATCCTCCCTCTCCTGTTCAGCAATGGAATCTGGCCCTTCGAGTTCCATTTCCATTGCTGATTAGCAAACATCCTGGTAAAGAGTCTGGTGTCAAGATGTTTGTTGGCTTTGGTGGTTTGGTCAGATAGGAATAAGGGAAGTTAATTCTCTAGGGGGATCTGTGTGTAGTCCTAATTCTTTCTTCTAACCATGTGTCCGGCCAGACAAATCCACAAGCATGCAAGCTGGTAACAACTGCAGCCAACTGAATTTTTCTAATTATTTTTCTGTGCACAAGATCTAGTGTGTCTGTAGCTCAGATTCCATTCCAAGTGTGTTCCAGTTGATGGAAAGACTCCTGTTGGCTGCAGCGGGCTCTGGGTCAGGGCCCTGGGACAAGAGGCAGAGCAGTGGCTGCATTTGCTTTGGAAATTCCACCCATCAGTGCAACACTTGTTGGAGGAGCACCATTCCCTCAGCATGAGACAGCTCTCAGTGCTCTGGCCTGTTCCAGCCACTGCTGCAGCGAGTGACGTTCTGGTTACATAAATAATTACCCTTTGGACTCTGGAGGCATCACTTACCCTGCCATCACACACCTGCCCCTTCCCTCATGTCTAGCATTCATCTACAGACCTTCTGTGAGCCTCAGGTGTGAAAAACAGGCCAGTTCCAAGGCCTGAATGGAAACTAGAAAACAAACCAAGCTAAATAAAATATCCAAGCCAGGCATTTTGTGCATGTGTAGCAACATGTGCTCCTGTCTAGGGAGTTTGAGGGCTGTCCTAGATTTTAGACAAGCATCAGTACTGAGGTATTTTGGGGCATTTTCTCTTGCTGTACCCAGCACTGAAGAACCGGTACCAAACACAAAAGAACCACTAGTTTTCCAACCTGATCAATATTTACAACCTCTGTGTTCTTAGCTGTGGAACATGTCTTTTTCTTCATTTTAGGACCTACCCTGGAAGGTGTTGATTGTTGAGTCCTGAAGAGGGAAACGAGGTAATTTTTAAAAAATTTTATTTTGAATTTATATTTATTTTAGAGATTTGATAAAGTCATCATTTCTGGAAGCTATGCATAAATCCAAGAAGGATAATTAATATCCATCAAGGTTTTACTATGCAGCATCCGCGCAGCTCAGGGTGAGTCAGCTCTTGTATTGGAACCAGCTGGCTGCAGGGGAAAAGGATGGGAGAGATGGAGCAAGGGAAGGAGAGATTGAGTGAGGGAAGGAGGGAGGGAGAGGTGGGGACCATAATTTTACCAAAGGATGGGTGAACACATCCTGCAGCAGGTGATGCTGTGGTAAAATTTGAAATCCTCATGAAATTGGTGGCTGTGTTACTGCCAGATTCCTAATTTATGGTGCCTAGACACCAAAATGCCGACACTGATCTCTGCAGGGTGCAGGTGTGGCCTCAGACCTGAGACCTGCCTCATTTAATCTGGCTGCATCCCAGGCAGGTGGCCTGGGGACAGCTTTGGGTTCCACTTGCCTTCAGCAAGCAACCGGGAGGAGAGAGGATGGTGGTGCAGGTTTGGTGAAGCTGATAAACCTGTGGATGGAAAGGAAGGGATGGCCTGGCCAGCCTGGGTTAGGTGCAGGTGGCAGCAAGGGACAGATGTTATCCCCATGCTTGGAGAAAGAAATGAAAGTTGAAAGTGAACAGAAGGGGAAAGCTGACTCCAGCAAAGTTAATGGCAAAGCTTCCAGTGACTGCACTTCATTTCATAAAAAATTCACTGCATTTCATAAAGATTTCTCTTCCATGGCTTACATCCATGATTAGTAAAACTCAGGTGTACTGCTCATTTTCATGGATATTTAAATTTATACAATTTATTGCATTTATAGTATTAATAAAGCTAAAGCCTATAAAAAGGAGGCATTTTGGGGGGAAAAAAAATCCTGAATATTTAGTTAACACACAACAGATGTTTCTTCTCCTTCCTGACAGTCAACACTTCATAATAATGGAATTTGCTCTCTTTTTAATTAAAAAGGCCAGTGTTCACTGAAAGGTGAATAAGGATAGATGTTTGGCAAAGGTTCTTACAGTATATTGTGAAAGAGGTTTGTTTTATTTCCAAACTTGCTGCTGCGCATAAGTCTAAACCTCTGAACTGACTCTGTTGCTTTCCTAATTAAATGCGATATATCCCCTTATCTTCTCACTTTAGAAATCATCCAGCATTAAATGCTCCATTGTGCAACTTCATCTGCTCCTAGATGAGTGGTTTTGGGTTGGATTCATTTCCCTTGCTGGAAAGCAACTGGAAATAATTTTGCATTAGAGTGCCGTGATTTGTGACATCAGGCAGAATCATGCGACTTTCCCCTCAAAACATCATGCAGCAAACGAGACTGATGCTTCCTGGCTCCGGACTGAGTCTGTTCATTGCCTACTTCCCTGGCAAACCCGTCTCCACGGGAAGGAGCCACGGCAAACTGGTTTTCAATGTGTGTGGTCACGTTTCTCCTGCTCTGGAGCAGAAGGAGCATCTCAGGGCTTTGACAAGGGAGAGGCCAAGCCAGGCTTGGCGAGTGTTGGGGAGAGAGGAGGAGGGGAGAGGGAGAAGGAGAAGGAGAAGGAGAAGGAGAAGGAGAAGGAGAAGGAGAAGGAGGAGCAAGAGAGGAGGGAAAAGAGGAAGAGGAGAGGGAGAGGACAGTGAGGATAAATGCAGGAGAGGATAAAACTCCCAAGCTGGTGTGGAGAGGCTTAGCTGTTAACAACCAAAGGGGAACCAGTCCCTTGACATCGAGGATGGGGCCAAAGGACTTGTCAAAGGGAC
>VYXC01006019.1:3032222-3051906 GCA_013397175.1 Platysteira castanea | reverse complement strand
GGTTGGATAAAGGGAAGAGATCCAGGGCTGATGGGCTTCCCATCAAGATTTCCTGGAGAGGAAAAAATCTCTCCAGAAATCCTCTCCTGACCTTTCTCCATGCTCCTGCGCCTGCCCAGAGCTCACTGGTCTCTTACCCAAGCCAGAAAGGATTTTCCTTGGCACCCAAGATTGGATCATGTTAGTTATTGTTTGGGTTTTTTAGAACTAGGATTGGCTAGAAAACAGTATTATATTTAATTAAAATAAATAAAAATAAATGGAGGCTTCAATATTTATTTTCTTCTTTCTTAGAAATGAAATTGAAACTTTCCAAGAAAATTAGCTCCCCCCAACTCTCCCTCATAAATCTTCCAGTCAGCTTGACCTGAGGGGTGTTGTTCGCATACTTTGGGGTTTTTTAGCAAAAAGCATAATCAAAATTTCCCAGTCTTTTTTCTTTTATGGAAGTAGGAACAGAAAAAGACTGAATGCATGTTTTCAAACTCTTTAAACCACCTCTAAAGAATTTGGAGATCTGGAAGTTACCACATTTCCTTGGTGGGGGTCAGCTTTCACCCCAGCCGGAACCAGCTGTGGCTGCAGTTAGAGACAACAGTGTGACAGAAAAGCCTGTGACAGATGGCCTAAATATATATATATATACACACAAATATATATATAATGTGTCTGTCTGTGTGTGTATACATACTAACCCATACAGTCATCCACCTTTGCAAAATGTTTTGTGACCCTCATAAGAACACTGATTTTTTAAGAGCAAAATATTAATATTGCTTCATTGTGGCAGGAAAGCAGCTTTCCATCTCACAAGCTTTATTAGGTAATGGGGAACAAAAATAATTTAACTGCTTGCTAGAAATGCGGAAATTAACTGCACTCAATTTCATCGAATTCCTAGGAAAAAAATATTTAGGTATTTTAACAGCTTTTAAATAAATGGACTGCCAACTGCAAACAGCTGAGCTCCAGAGAGAGGGCTTGGCTCACAGTGGGAACCAGCCCAGGGCTAACTGCTAACATGGCTTTTATTCAGTGCTTTTTTCCAGGTATGGCTGTCATCCAAGGGGATGATAAACTCCAACACCTTATAATTATTTCAGCAAAAACAACTTGGAACAATGCATTTGAAATTAAAGGGTACCTTAAAGATGAAAAGTGTGGTGAATATACTTTCAACACCTCTTTCTGTTGTTCTTCAAGGACAAAACTCTGTCTTCTCTACAATTTATATAAAGTGAGAGAAAATCTGACACCTCCCAATGCTACTGGGCACCCCATGTGCCAGCAGTGACTTTGGCTGGGTTGTTCTGAACCGTTCTTCCCTCAGGCTTATCAGTGGAATATGGCTAGCTCTCCAAAAATACTCTATTTACACTTTAATCTTCCAGCACATCAGAGAGCCTCTCAGCAGATCTGTGGTGCTCCAGCAACTGCAGTCCATCAAATGCATCTGAGAATGGAAAAAAATTGATAAGAAAAGGTGTGGATGAGATGCTGGGCTGGGAGTCAGGGGGCTTTGGTGCTGCTCCAGCACGGCCAGAGACCTGCCAGGCAGGGTGGGGGAGCTTTCCCCACCGCCCCACGCTCCCCGTCCACTCTTTGCTTCATCCATTTAGGGCATGAGGCCTTTTGGGAAAGCAGCGTGTGTGTGAGGCCAAAGGCAGCAGGGAGCATGAAGCAGCCACGCTCTCACATCAGGCTTTTAGGCATCAGTGAAATATCAACAAGAATATATTGACTTAGACAGCAGCACTCCCCTCCTCTCCATCGCCGCTCGTGCGTAGCAAACACAACCCAAAACCTCAGCAGCACCTCCCCAGACCCAAAAGTCCCCCCAAGCTGCCCTGACCCCCCAGGAGCTGGCTCTGGCAGAAGGGCTCTGCAGCTGAACCAGGAAGGTCAACAATTTCTGACATTTGTTCAAATAAAGGCTCAAATTCATTTGACTGCTCTGGTCTCTTAGGGCTTCCTGAAATCGTGTGGTGGGTACGTGTGTGTGTGTGTGCCCACGAAAACACGATGGTGAAAGGTAACAGGCTCGCGTTGGGCAGCAGGGTGTTTATCAGAGTATTCATCCTTGAGGGGCTGCTGTACTGCTGCAGCCTGTGGAGAGCAAGAGATTGAGCCTGAGGAATTTAAGAGATACCTCTATTCATTTCTGAAAGAGGAAAGGAATTAGAATATGAAATGAAAGCTGAAGACAGGATTAGGGCAGAGGGAACCAAAGGGTAGGCATGTTGAGTCAAGTGCCTTATTCTTAAAATCTTCTCCAATATTTTTAAAACAAAGTTAATGAAAATTTTTTCAGCCATAATTCTCTTCAGATTTGTATTTTCTTCTCCTGTAAGTTGTAACATGTCCCACGGTGGACCTTGTTATTTATGAGAAATGAGAAGGCAAAGCGATATATGTGCATTAGGAGCACTAAAATTCAGACCTTTACAGGACTTTCCTTGCAGAACCTCAGAACATCTGTTTATTTTATCACATCCAATTGCCATGGAGATGTGAACACCCTGTGTTATTCACAGGAAGATGACATAGCTATTCTTCTGCAAAACATAAATTGCTTTTTAAGTATTTCCAATCATAAATCAGGAAAACACCCAAAAATCCACGTTCCACCCATGGTCCAAAATACCACACCCTATTCTGTCAATTTAAAATAAATGAGTGTGATAACCTTCAGCTTAACGTGATCATGAACTACTGATTTGTCCTTCTGCGAATTTAGGTCCTTCAAAATACAAGGAAAATTGTCTAGAGAGTGCAAGCTCCCCTACAGGAACCTCATTTTTCTGGTTTCCTTTTGAACCCCACTCTCCATTACCTCAGAGTGAGTTATGTTCTGCTCACATTACCCAAGTAAGGGGTTGTCCCATCTTTATTTAAAACCAACAAACCACAGCACCCCTCAGTATGTCACTGAGGTAAGATATGATGTGGACTGAGGCAGCACCCGTGGTGGCTGCACACACTCCAACATCTCAGGGAACACCAACACACTGCTTTGGAGTGGCTCTGCCAGCATTAGTGGGGGATGTGTTGCTCCTGGGTTCCCTGATCTATTTGAATAATTAGAACTCAGCTGTACTGGGAATTCATTCAATGCCTCCGGCTCTTGTAACATTACAAGGACAATGCCAGGCACAAGGTTTTCCTTTGTAAAATGCAGCTTTAGTTTCATAATCCCAGCCTGATATTTCACCCTCCAGCTATTTCCCACATTTTTTAAATGATTAAAGTAGGCTTTCAAATAACTTGTCTTATAGATCAGATACCACCTGCAGATACAAATACAAACATTAAAGAAAGAAAGGTTGCTCAAAGGCTAGAGAAAAATCCCATACTTTGTCACTTGTTTAAATCCAACCAGCGTGATAGAGAGCAGAGGCTGCTGCTGGTGGCTCTGGTGGAGGTGAGGTTGAGTTTTCTGTTTGTTCACCTTTCAGCACAACTTCCATAAGCGCTAGCACTGCTGAATTTTGTGGTACTATGGAGCACAAAAGGGATCATCCTATAGATGAGTGACTTGTTTAATGGAAGAAGACTACAAGCATGCATGATCATCAATTTTAAAAATATTTTCATAAATAGCTTCATATCTCTTTCAGGTTATTTTTCTGCAGGATTGTACACACTGGTGAGTGAGAAGGAATCCCTTTCTCTTACACCGTCTGCACCATTGGGAAAGCAACCATCAAAATCCAAAATGACTGGCTAATAGTACCAGAATAAAACTACACATTGCAGGAACTCCAGCTAATACAAAATGAAGATGACATACCAGGCTGCAGTTTCCACTGGGGGAGCCACAGATTTGCACAGCTTCAGCTCTGGCAGCCCCAGCCAGGGGCACAGCCAGCTGAGCTCATTAGGGCCCTCAGCAGCGATGCAAAACAAGAATTGCATAAGTCTGTGAGATAACTTTTCTGCTCTCCTGGGA
The DNA here is from genome assembly GCA_013397175.1 of Platysteira castanea. Classification (NCBI taxonomy): domain Eukaryota; kingdom Metazoa; phylum Chordata; class Aves; order Passeriformes; genus Platysteira; species Platysteira castanea. Next base: position 3,047,957 of record VYXC01006019.1, on the reverse strand, counting down.
CGGAGAGCAGCAAGGTTTCAGAGGGCTTCCAACCTGACACATAATATTTTCTTGTGGACCTCAATCAGAGGCTCACAAATGTTTAAGGTTATACAGGCTGTTAAGTGGTCTGGAATGCACAACTGTAAATGTGTATTCTTTTGCAATCTTTTACAGATGCAAAATTTGTATAATTGGCTATGTTTACACTAGAAAAATTTTACGTGGTCACTAAGTTAAAAGAGCTTTGTTTGGCTTAATCCTGAGTTTAGCCCACCAAAACTTGGTCTTCTCAAAGTTTTGTACCCACGTGGGTTTGGTGTCCGTGTGTCCCTGCCCTTCCTTGGCAGGTAAGTCAGGGTCTGGCACGGCACAGGGCAGGGAGGTGACGGCTGGCACATTATCTGGTCACACATCTCTGGCTCCCCAACACCCGCTGTGGGCACGGGGCAGTTTGCTGACTAACAGCTTATTCAGGCCCAGCAGTCACAATTAGGATCAAATCAGGATCCTGCTGTGCTAAGGAGTGTGTTCTTTTGGAGAGCTGCAAATTTATAAATGATGAGAGCCAGGAGGACGGCGAGCACGAAACATATTAATGTTTTTAAAGCGCGTAACATTAATGGGGTGGTTTTTTCCCAAATTAATACTTACTCATTCTTTGGCTTTTTGCTAGTTGGCCATAGCTAGTCAGTTAGGTGACACAACAGCAAAAATAAAAATCAGATGAGGGTGTGAGGGTGAGGAGTCCTGGTCTTCGGAGTGAAGCAGGGCAGGGGATCAAGACACTAAAGCCAGGACAGAGGCAGAGGAAGGAACTGTCACATCAAGGAGAAAGAGCCACATCACTTTTGGAAAAGGACAGTGCAGGGCAGGAGCAGGTACAAGGGGATGGTGACAGAAGAGGGGGCTGCTGGTTTACAAAAACCCTGGCAGTTGGGTTCACATGTGCATGAATCAAAACACTTCTAAAGGTGTACTAAGAACCCAAGGAAAGACTGTTGGTTGAAAATAGGTATTTGTCCCCAAATTATCTTACTTTCAAATGAAGAATTTAGGAATTCCTATTAGAGAATAAAATGCATGTAACCAGGTCATAAAATCCACCCCCTTCCCCTGCAAAGGCAGCGGTGATAAGAGAGTTGCTTTTCCTTCCCATTTCTTAGAAGCAACTGAACAATTGTGGAAAATCCAGTGATCAGTGTAAGCTCTGCTTTGTGGCTGGCACCGCTGAGCTGGGCTTTTGAAGGAGGGTAATGTCCTGTGCAGGGAAGCTCTGCAGTGCCTCACTGCAGGCACAGCCAAACCACAGGGCACGCCAGCCTTGTTCCTGCTGCTGCTGGTTCTTGGAAATGGGACCCCAGTATCCCCAGAACCCTGCTAAAATACCCTACTGGGCAACTATCCCGGGGCATTTCACCAAAGGCAAAGGCAACATGGTTTGTAGAAAGCAAACTGCAAATATTTCATGCCATTTCTTTTTAAATTGCTTGTTCTCCAGTTCAGCTTCTCTGCTGTCTTCCAGGGAGGAGCATCCAAGATACTTTCTTTTAAATGTTTGGAAGTGAGGAGTAGTCCCTTGGAGTTGCAATGACTCCCTCTGGGAAGTGTGCCAAAGAGAAACAGCACATTACAGCCCCCTTTCTAATTTTGTTAAGTGCACAAGGATCATCTGTAACACAGTCAGATGCTGTAAGGGCAGCTATTGATTAGAGGGAAGAAATAGATCTAAATGAGCAAAGGAAGAACAGCGATCACTTTGAGCTGGCATTCAGTGCAGGTCTTCCTTCAACCCAGACCTCTGCCACTCCAGAGAGCACCCAACCCTCCTCCTGTGTTCTGGGGCCAGTTACACTTACTGAAGCTCACATATCAGTATCTCACAGCTGGTAGCTCGACTAAAGCATCTGAGTGGATACAGAAAACTTCTGAGAATTCTGTGGTTTGGGTTACAAAGCAGGCAAAAATAACAATTGCTCCATTCCCTGTAACATTTTGAATCTACTTTTTATATATTACTAAGCTATGTATGAGGCAATGATCAGTTCTGACTGAGAAAAGCTGGAATTTGTGTGTTCAGCTGTTACTTGTGATATAGGAAGGAAAACATCTGCATCAATTCAGTCACCTCTGTGAGCAACAGTATAGATCAGACACTACAGAGCAGGCAGAACTTGTATGAAAAATGAAATGATGATTAGGACATATTTATGCAACATTTTTTGTCTTTTAGTACATTTAAAAATATGACAAACAACTAACAAACAAAAAGCAAGTCTTTTACATCTGCCCAAAATGATAACCAGTTAGGGCTAAACCGAGAAATGTCTGGAGTTTTTTACAACTTGGTTATATGGAACATCACTTTTCCTGTGCATAGCAGCGCAGTAGTTCAAAAACAAAGGTCTTTTATGGACAAGCTACAGGCCCTTGAAAATACTGCCCAACAGTTCTCCTGCCAAATGAGAACGATTTTACACCATATACCAGAGTGTAATACACCCAACACACCCTGTGACGCACCAAGTAACTCTGTGTCACTAGCAAAGTTACTGGAAGCAATGCTAACAGAGGTAGTTTTCTTTAAAAGTATATTTTCACCCTGAATCATGGGGTTGTTTTTTTGATCTGACCTGAAGAGGTGGTCTGAGAAGCCTCATTTGAATTCAGTCAGTCCAGTATGAAGGAAAATTTTCTTTTTTAGAAGCACTTGAATGTTTCCATTAAAATGCTTCTTTCTCTCCTGGAGCCTTTATAACCATGCAAAGCACTCTAACACGGAATTTTAAATACACCACGAGTTTCAATAAGACCAGTGAAATTATCCACATTCGTTGCATAAGCACTGAAATGCTTTGTAGGGCCATGATGAGCCCATACAAAGTAAGTACAAACCAAGTCCTTTGATCTGAATCTACACATCTCACACTTGGAGAAAGCAGGACTGAGGCTGCAGTCTGCTTTTCAGTGATAACTGACAGAATTCCTGAAATCTCCCATCCAAAAAAAAAGGGTATTTCTGCAGCTTGGCTTTGTCACTGCTGGGGTCTGGAGCAGATGTCCCCTCTGCATTCCTGCACACTGATCACCTCCACTCCCCTCTGATGTCTGCAGCTTGGGCTGCTCCTCCTCTTCCAGCTCTCCCATGGTGACGAGCCAGAAGGTTACTTCACCTGCTGCACTGTATTATGATTTTCTTCATTCAGTTCTGTGCCAGAGAGATACAGTTTGTGACAGGGCCAGTGTGTTCCTCAGGGCTGTACAAGCCTCCAGGGATGTACACTAGAAAAATGTACATAATAAAACACCCTGAACAATCCTGACCTCTGCAAGCATCACCTAAGCACCACAAACACTAAAATGAAAACTGTTTATGAAGAGAAAAACACAGGTATGTTCTGAATCTCCTTGGGCAAAGCTCCAGCTGAGAAGCTCTTTTTTTCTACCTAGCAAGACTCACAAGATCTGGGAAATTGGCCACAGAATCCTCTCATAGAAAGGAAAACCTTTTCCCTCTGGCTGGGCCCTACTGAACCCACACATCTATAGTAAAAGCTGTAAATGTATTTTCAGCTTGCCCTTGTTCAGATCCACTTGGCAACACCTCAGATTCACCACTTCCTTATGTTTCATTTTGCATCTGAAAGCTGAAGACATCAAAGGTCAGCTGTGGATTCTTATCAGCTTTACCAGAGTTTTCCATGGGAATCTCCCTTCAGGGTACTGTATCTCCACCACACAGGGTGGAGTTGCTCTGATTACTAATGCTCTCCTTAGCCTCCATCTCTATCTAATAGCAGGACAGTGTTGGGGAGTTCCTGCCTGTCCTGGCCAGGAGCCAGAGAACTGAACCTCTGACATTCCACCTTTCCTCTTCCATCCAGGGAGCCAGAGCTGATGCACAGCTCTGCTAAACTGGGGAAGGACACAGCCTTTAACCTGCTCACCAATCAGTAATGGCAGGAGAATTGCGTTCTGCGCCAAAATTAAGTGAAGCATCATTTTATTCTCTAGACATGCACATGTTGTCTCTTGGGCTAGAAAACAGCACCAAATGACAGTCAAGGGACACAGTTAAGTATTACACCATGTGAACCACCACCAAGGGGGTCAAATTGGCAGGGCTTCCCAAATCAGAGAAAAACCTGTACTAGCTCAGTTGGCCTTTCACACTGAAGCGCCTCTGTTCCTGAATGAAGGTCTGTGACTTTTCTCTGAGAAATTCTATTTATTTTTTTTAAAGCCAGGACTGAGAAAAAAGTCAAAACCATTTACACCACTAAGCAAAACCAGATTGTCCCAGACCCACCTCCATGCCAGTGTTTATTCACAACTTGGGTTCTTTTGCTGGGAGGCACAAAAGACACCACACAAAGGAAGGAATTTGTCCCTGGTCCAGCCCCTGATCCCATCGGCCCCAGGTATGAGAAGATGGAAGGGAGATTGAGGCTTTAGGTCCTGTTTACAGAGCTGGGCAGGATCCTGCACATCCACATCCCTTCTCCAGTTAATAGCGTGTTCCCCGCTGTACTGAAATTAGATAATAAAGAACTGACCAGCCTGTTGGGGACATCTCTAATAACGTGAGCCATCTGCACTCCTACAATGGGTGGTTCCTCCCACGTCACCACAGTGAAGGTTACTGGCAGGACACCCAGTCTACTTCAGGACTTGTTCCCAGAGCTTTCCTATCATCCCGTCCTGAAGGGAATTTTACTTACACACTCTGATATTTCTGCAAGCACCACCCTTCTGAAGCAGCATGTTGCAATTACACGTCAGAATTTGGCTAAATTTGACCAGCAATTTCATATCAATTACTACTTCTACGGTCACTCAAGAACAAATAAGTCATCTTTAGCAAACCCCCTTATTCTCCACTTCAAATGTGTCTTTCATAGGATGGTTTACTAGAGAGTATTTTTTTTTTCTGTAAACATTACAAAAAATAACTTTACAAAAAATGCAGCATCACTGAGGAACCATTTTTGCTCTTAACAGTTACCATGTGATTTACCAGCTACTGAGACACAAAATTAATATTCTCTTTTCTGGAAAAGCTGGGGTTTGGCTCAACTACAACTCTGGAAAGCAGGAGGACTGCAGTGGTAATTAATCTTCTAGATTATCCAGATGAATATAAATGAGGTTTTACTGGTAAAAGTTTAATGAAACAAAAGGTTATATTGTCAAATATGGTAACAAGCACCTCCCTGAGACAGGTTTGCACTGAAAAACAGATGACACAGTGACTACAATTGGTATTGAGAACCAATTTTAACTACTCAGAAGTTCTGGAAGATTTGGAATTCTGGCCAGTTCCTTGGAAAATTGTTACTTTTTCTAAATTTAAGTTGGGAACAGAATCCCAGCCTTCTGCTGCAGAAGAAAAGTTCTGGATTGTCAGAATCAAGACATAAAAGCCCAAACACAATTTAATTACAATAGACTTATAGTTCAGTCCTGAGACAACCTAAACAGTTCAAAACAAGTGGAGCCAAGTTGAATCACATACTCCTGTGACAGTGTCCATTTCCTAGAGCATAAAATGCTGGCATTTCTGCTCTCTCTGCTATAAATAGATATATACAGATATAAGAGATTAGACGTCTAATATTTTTTACACAACCAGCTACACCTGGAAACACGGGCCACGTAGGAGGGTTCAGCCTCCCGGCACTCATCAGCTGGGCTCTGGCCCAGGTCTGACAAGGAAACAACTCAGTGGTTATCCCAGTGGCCAAACTGCAGGTGTTGTCGTCCACATGTGGGTGTTTTTAAGGGTAGTCTGAAACATGTTATAAACCCAGTCAAACAAGAAACCTGAGGTTAGATTGTCTTAATTTCATTTAAGACATGTGATTGAAGCTGTGCTTTTCAGGCCACAGTAGATTGTCATAACATGTCAGTTAATTATGTAAGTCCAGTTATTAAAAAAACAAACAAGTTCACACTTTCATTGGAGCTGAAATATTCCCAAAGCTAGCAGTAAACAAAGTGTCTGTATGAAATAAATCTCAGGATGAATGTATTACTGACATATGGAATAACTGGGCTGGATATTTCGAAATCATGTCTGTGCTTTTGCCCATGCAGATGCTTTCACCAGGCCAACAAAAAGTACTTACGTACTTTGTCTTATCACAAACCCTGCAGGAGTATTTGTCCAAAAATGCTTCCATTGCTCCTGTTGCCACTCAGCTTGCAGGGCAGAGGGATCTGTACGTTTCGTCTGCCAGCTGGAAGGTGGACTCAGCCCTGTCTGTCTGACACGCTGCCCTGGCTACCTTCACACCTCTCAGGAGGATTTTGGGCTGGAAGAGCTTGTTTCCTTTCAGCAGCCCTGGTAGCTGATGCAACCAGTTTAATTCAGCTTTAATTCAGGTCCACAGAGTCTGTCTGAGCTCGCTGCTGTTCCCAGCCCCGGTGCTGCTGGCTCAGCACTACCTGTGCACTTCCGCAGGGAAATTATCCAGTCAGGATTGCAGACAAGCCAAGACAAGCCCTTTCAGTTACACGGCGAAGGAGCTCATGGAAGGAAAGTGTCTGTAGGAGCGTCAGGGGCTTGAGCTTTCGTGGAAAAACTGAAAAACTTGGAAGCAAGCCGGGTGCTCATCCTCTTCGGAAGCAGCCTTCCCACCGTTTCTCTTTCTAGAAAATCAGATGAAGCTTTGCAAAGCCTAATTCTTAAAAAAACCCGAAAGTGATGAAATGAACATGTGCTACCACCTGCTGTCCATTATTTGGAAGAGCAGGGTCCCCAGCAGGGCCTGGCACCCACGGTCTCTCCACAGCCCCAAGTCCCACTCTGGCCCCAGGACACTGAGAGCAGTTTCAGTCCATGTAGGGCCAGTCTTGGGGAGCTCAGGGGTACCAGTCACCCAAGAGAGGAGGCATTTTGTTGAATTCTCATTAACAAAAAGCAGCATCAAGGAGAGAATTAGGAGATGAGGCTAAATGTCAGAAGGGTGCCCAGGCTAGTGCAGTTTCTTGTGGTGTCAGATCCCTGGACAGACGTGGAGGCACCAAGATGGAGAAAACAACAATGGCAGCTCCATAAATCCATGTCCTGGGTGCTCTCCTGGGGTCCCTCATCACCCACTGGCACATCCCTGACAGGCATCTGCTGTCACAAACAGCCATTAAGGCAAACGATTCACCGAATAAATATGGGTTTAAATAGACCAATTTCTGTACAGGTCACTTCACTTCCACGTATCCCCACTAGGGACTGGCAACTCAGATTTGAAGCAATAAATCACCTCAGGCTGGCAAGAATAATGGCCTAGAGCTCACGAACACAAAGAATGCATTTAATCCTTTTCTGTTGCTGTGGTGAGCAAACAGAGTGTGCCCGGTGCATTAGGCAGCTCTCTGAGTTAATGTATTACCTATAATTATTTGTAGAACAAAATGGAGACCGGTGGGGTCAGTATAGGTACTCACCATTCACTGCAGCCAAAGGGCTCCCAGGAATCATCACCTTCCCAAAGTCTTGACAAATAAAGAATTCAGGGAGAAAAAGGGTTTGGTTCGAATCGTTGTAAACAGAACCATGTATATCCTGAACCCATGGTTACACATAAGATCTTACAGAAGAAAAAATATGAAAAAAATTCTGGACAGATCCAAAATCTACCTTTATCCTACTCAACCTGTGCAGAGGCTTCTCTTTTTGCAAGGGCCCTGGGCATCAACGTTACCCATCTCAAAGTCTTACTGTAACATGTCACTGGTCCATGGTGTCTCTCATCCAAAACCCTCAGAACACCTCTACAACTAATTAATCAAACACATTGTTTTACAAAGAATAAATGAACTGATCCCTCACATAAAATGTTAGATAGCCGAGCAGCAGACTTCCAACAGCAGCTCAGTGCAGAACCCATTACAGACATGTCCTGAACAGCCAAAGCGCTCACCTGTGCTGGTAGAGACCACATGTCAAACATTCCTGAGTAAGAAACTGGGGAGAAGTTGCCTTTTCCAAGAACATGTGTGAAAATAAAATGTGGCTAAATTTAATTACAGATACAATACTCTGAGATCAACTGCAACAGAAGGTTAGATTGCAGCAGTTATTTCATTGGTAACTCATCTGGACTTCTTCAGCCTATTGCAGTTTGCTCTGAAAGGAAACCCCACCAGGTTGGTTTGGAAGGGATCATTTCCATAAGCAATTGTACCCCAGTTTTATCCAAAACCATTTCTGTATAGCCAACATTCTGGAACAGTAACTACCAAGGAATAAAAAGGCCAATGCAGCACCAGTGTAAGTAGAAAGGCAAAAGGTAATCAGAGAAAAAGTAAAAAGGCGAATAAGTTAATGTCAATCCAGGCTTTACAAACATGTCAAGGGTTTTTCTCTTACTTTCCATCTGCCATGAAGACAAGAAATAAACATTCTATGGTGAAATAAAAATGAGCAAAGGAAGAAAACAACATGTGTGCTAAACCCATTTTTCCAAAGCTTCGATGGCATTTCTCTGCCACAGCACTCCACATCTCTCCGTAGGCTCAAGCCAGCGAGTGGATGCTGGGTTACTTCACTCTCATAGCATGAACTCGTACTCCTTGCTATTCTCAATCTGTCACATTCAACAATCACATGTGAAAATGACTCAGGCTGCCAGTTGTCTCCGTGTTGTGCTCGTTGAGCATTTGCCAGTTCCTCAGGAGTACGCTTGATATTGAAAGCCACACTTTGGGAAACGTGATTTAGCCTAAACCTGCTGCATTACGCTCAAACATTTTGATTTTTTTATCTGAAAAATTTTTGTCTTTTTTTTAATCCTGCAGACCAACAGTTCTGAATACAGAGGAAACAACAGCAGGTCAGATCAGTGGCTTGTTCGACTTGGCATTTTGTCCCTTACGTGGGCATATATATTCAAAGTGCCTAATATTTTGGAAGGAGTGGGAAAGCCCTTAATGTACCACACCAATCACCAGCTATGAACAATGGACAAATTTTCTTCCTGTCACCTGCAGTGATTGCCTGGGAAGCAGGCAGAGATTTTCACCCTTTTTCTGAGCAGAAGCTGTTCCGTGGTGCAGCCTTTTAGGCGTCATGGCTGCGGACACTGAGTCACCCCCTGCCCGTTGCAGCAGTGAATGCCCTGCGTTCCTTTGCTCACTGAGGTCTTCCAGTGCTTGGAAACAAACCTCTTCCAGTTTCATCACCTCGGCTCCAATGCCTGCCTTCAAAGCCTTCAGAAAGGAATCAGAGCCCCAAGGTACTGCAGCCTCCTCTGAGTGCAGGGGCATCCTCCGGTGAGCAGCTCACACACACGGACGTGCCCACACTACTTTAGGTGATCCTACTCCAGCGTGTCCCAAAGAAATGGATCTGACCCTACAGAAGGAAAGTGGCCTAATGTGTAGCTCCATGAGAGGCTGATGAGTTTTCATATTTAATTATTCTGACTGTGTTGGTGTTTGACCCAAAACTATGTTGTCCCCTCTCTCTGCATACCTAATGTCCTAAGGAAAGTATTTTGTCAATTCAGATAATATAGAAATAGCCACACTTAACTACGAGCTAAATTTATTCAGCCAGTTTGTAATATTTTTTGCAACCATGAATGAAAAAAAACCCCAAGAATAGTAGGCCTATAATAGCCTCAAGATTAGAGTGTACTTTATAAATTCTCTGGAGGGTTTTTTCCCCAATGGAAACTGCCCTTAGGCAAAATTCTTCAGATAAATAATAATAATCTCCTATACAAAACATTCAGCAGTGAGGACATTCAACATCTTGGAAATGTGAAACATATAGCATAAAGAAGACTCTGTATAACTGTAATTGGGTATTTTATGAAGTCACTCGCTGTTAAGCAGAATTTGGGCCTAATATTTGACATGGTAAATGATAAAATTAAAGAGATTGATTCTAAAATCCTCATGCAACCATTTTATTGTTATTCAAACTAATTAATCTGACTTACTAATATATGAAAGGTAAGCAATAAATCACTCATTCTATCCCTCAAATAGCAAAAGTAAGACCATGGCAATAATAAACAAAGTTTGCAAAATTTTCTAATAACGTAGCAAATGGACTTTTTCTTCAGGAAGCCTCTCTAACGTCCCCCAATTACACAGATAGCTGTCTGAAAGCATACGGTTTGTGTAAAGCCTGCGTGTGCCATATGCACGTATCACTTCACTTGCCACTGAAACAGTTGTGTCATGGGTGGAATGTGGCAACTCTACCCACACACAGTAATGTGATACAACAGATGAAGATAGTGGAAAGCCGTGAAACTGCATGGAGAAATTTAAGTAGATTGAGTCCATCTCTACTTCAATGGGAATTAGATCAGGCCTCAAATGAGAATTTATGCATGACAGCTGGATTAACATATATATTTCCTGAAAGACAATACCTTTATAAACTGAAGAGTTCCATAGTGTCACACTGGAGCATTAGTTCATTTTTTATTAAGAGAGAAACCATCATTTTGTAATTCACAGTAATTTCCTCCAGGACATAGGTCTCCTTAGTTATCTCTTTTGAGTCCTGATCCTACTTAATTTGCAAGGGATGAGGCTGCAGCAGGGACAGCTTAGTGTATATTTGAGTTATAGTCCTCATATATTCTGGTTCATGAGCAGGAAGCAGTGCAAGCACGAGAGACCCAATTAAATCAAAAGTTCAGCACTCTTCCATTTCAGTGAACGGTCAGGCGACAAACGATTACAATATTATTGCATTTTCTTACACAAGAAAAACTGCCCACCCTCTTTTTTTAAAAAACCATGCCCAGTGGGCAGTGCCCTGCCTGCCTGATCCACGGTGTGGAATCCTGGCACTCGGAATGCTGGAGCTTCCCACCCATCGTATGAAACTCCATCAGACATGCAGTGCCACGGCAGGGGGAAGCTTCAGAGTGCGGGAGCACAGATGGGATCAGCTTGCAAGTAAATATGTTTCTGTTGCTAGAGAAAAGCATAGAAAGCAACGATGAATAAAGATGAAAAATAAGATGCTGACAGAGGAAGGGGAAAAAACTGCCAAAATGGGTACAAAGGGAAGAGGATAGGGTAGGAAACACCGAAAATCTGGATGGGTAGTTTGAACACTGGCTTTCCACTAAAAAGAATCCTTCCATCTTATATCAATAATGCCATTATTTGGCATTTAACCTCTCAGTTGTGACTCCATAACTGGGCATTCAGGTGTTTCATAGCAATTTGCTGTATTCACTCACATACATAAAAGCTTTTGCTGTGAAAGGTAAAGCCTTGTGCTCTTTTTGCAGAGCTCTGAATGCAACCAAGAGCTCTGCCCATGTAATGAATGCAGGCAGGTTATAGCATTAACATTTTCTTTCATATTATTAACTTAATTCTAATATGAAAAGATGGATATCTTCTTGGAGAAAGGTGACCGAGAGTTGGAGAGGGGATTCTATAAACAAAAACTTGCAAGAATCAGCCTGTTTCTCAAAAATGACAATGAGGTAAACAACATCATGGTTCATAAATCCAGCTTCTTAACAGCCTTCAGATTTTAATATTTGATTAGGACAAGTAAGAATTATGGCATTCTTAGATCTGTTACTTCTCTGCTACAGTATAGCACAAATGCACACACTAGAAAGTATTAATGACTCAATGCTCCACAGACCTCCATGCTTGAGGTAGAGAATAAGATCCAATGCACATTTTAAACTGCTACAATCCTGACAACTTATCAAATATCTAAATAATTGTAAGAGTCCTCTAAACATAGTACAAAAGCATCTCAGGTGGTGGCAGAGTTAAACAGTAGTATCCATAAGTGGCAAAAAGGAGTTAGAAACTCTTCTCTCACTGTGGAAGTCTTCCTACTAAAATTCAGATATTTCTAGAAAGCAAGCTTTTGATCATATTCAGTTTCTTTCAAAGTACTTATTCCACTTTTGTCTAACAACGCATATTAAAGTAATTCTAAGGCTGCAAAGACCCTACCTACAAATTGTGTCATCCCAGGATTAAAATTCCTGAATTCATCTCTGTTGTGGATATGCATAAGGGGAGACTTCAATTACCTTTTTACATACAGGTCTTCTGGAAACCACTGAACTCCATTCCATGCAGAGGAAAGCAGGAATATTAATTGCCTCAATGCTTTTTGTATGGAGCTTTCACTGTAGTTTTAATGCTCAATAAACATCAAAGATTTATCTTTACTATCCAGCTGTGAAAGAAGATGCTCTTACATTCACTCGGTAGATGGAGAACAGGCCATAAAACTTAAGGCTGAAATCATTAAAAATGCAATGATTTCAGAAGCACAATATGAGCGCTCCAAGTCCTCATTTTTCAGACTACCTGTCATTTTAGGCATATGCCATGTTCAGAGCAGCTATCCCACTGATCTCAACAGCCATGGAAGCTATCCTGCAGTTCAGATCCCTGTATCTAAACCCACGCAGACTGAAAATGCAGACCGTAATTAGGCTCTGCCCCCCTATTTGGGATCCCTTTCCATCTCCCAGTTACTCCTTCTTTCTTCCTCATTATCTCCCCTGCTTTACCATAACTGTGCTCTCCTCTCCGATTCCTTTCCTGCCTCCAGCTACATTGCTTTTGTCACATTTCCTGGGCACAGATAGTGAGGGACTGGGTAGGACTGAATCTTTCCTTGCTCTTCTGTAACCCCAGACACAAGAGATTCCACAAGCCACGACACCTCTGTGCCTGCTCTCCCTGAGGATGGGGTGATGTATGAGACATGCAGGATGAAGGACATGTCCTTTACTACAAAGAACTTAGAAGTCAAACAAGCCTCTACTGTGCAACTCTACATAGATATTTCAAGAGTGTATCTTCACCAAATTTAGCAATTTAAACAAAGCAAAAAAGTACCATTGCTCAGCCACAAAGACAACTCTCTACCACAAGTTTCACATCCCTCTGTCAGTGCACAGAGGCATCAGGACCTCGAACCAGCTGAAAGTGCTGGTCAAATGGACTCAGTGGCCTCCCTGAGGCCTCCCAAGCACACTCCCAGCTCCAGCCTGGGACATGTGTATGCAGAGGGAAGATGGTGGGGGGTGCTGAGATTTTTTAAACCACTCACGGTAAATACTTCTATCTCCAAGTGTAAGGCCAGAAATGTTGTAGGACATTCACCTTCATAGTGTGGGACATGCAATTGTGTGGGATGGGAGATTTGGCCCAACTGAAAGCTTATTCAGTAGCACAAAAAGGCATTTTTGGTTCAGGGTGTAATGAATGAAAATTTACGCTCAGAGTACAGTGCATCTAATGCTGTGTTTTAAACAGTGACTAATTTCTGCTTAACCTGGTTGTCTTTCACAGCACTACTGTCCCAAACTCAGGACAACAGCACCCAGCGTGACATGGCAGCTCCTGAGACGTATGGAACTGTCATGGGCAGGTAAAAGATTAATGGGAAGGGCTCTCTTTTGATTGATGAATCTGTGACCTCGAGCAACCAGAGCACTTGCACCAAGTATATCTGCCATGTGAGACAGACAAAATGAAAGAGGCTCGTGTTACACTCTCAGATCTCATTAAGCACCCAGACCAGAAACACCGATACCAGCACTGGCCATCTGCTCTGCTGTTTGCCTGGTTACAGGTCTGATAACACTTTCAGGGAGCAAAAGTTAATCAGACATAGAGATGAGCAACAGCACTTCTGCACAGGAAACTCAGTGGAACAAAACAGTTTCTAAAAAAAACCCCACATACCTGTTTTTACTTCATTCTGCTGTTTCAAACCACACAAGCTGGCAGTTAAAAAAAAATTGTTGACATAAAAGGCTGTAACTTTAGGCTCTTCAAATATTGCTGGTTTTTAATAAATAACCTGTAATCATAAAATTCACTAATTTGAAATCTGCCAAATTGCTGTGATCTCCTGTTAGTCTATATAATGGGCAATAATACAGAATTATTTTTAATTGCTTTTTAATTATTTTCTCTAATGTTCTCATTTGCTTATCTCAGGTATTTGAGAATTATAGTATTTTCTGCCATTTGTTCTCCACTTGCAGCATTGAAGGCCTTTGCCAGTAGACCTTTCCATGTTTAAAGTAACATTACCCCAGCATCCATCCCTGAGGAATGAAGGTTCCCTGCAAGCATTTTTCCAGAGACTTATGATCAACTGAATTTTCTTCGCTGAGCAGCAATTCCTGGAAAATCCTGCAACGTATTCAAAGACTTTCCTACTGCTTTTGGAGAATTAGCTCTGGGCAAAATGATATAGTCTATTGGGGCCATATCTGACCCAGAAAGTATTAACTGAAGAATGTGCAGGACAGCTGCTTATCGGAAAGAAAAGACATGCAGTGCAGGAGAATGACATGTAGAGCTACTCAAGTTAGTTCTGAATGACTGTCAGCTCTCCAGAGCCAGCCAAGACTGGGAAGCAGATATGGCATTCTGCCGGAGCCCGTGCGCATCCGTAATGGAGCAGGCTCGGGTATCTTAGCGCAGGACTGCACCATGTGGAGAGGAGATAGTTTATCATCCAAGAGCATTTCAGATATATGATATGATAAGGCTGAGCAGAAATCTGAAGTACAGCAGGATTACTTCCAGCTAAGTGACAACCTTTCAGTGGAGTACGTTCTGTGAGCAGGTTTGGTCCGCAGCATGCCAGGGTCATGTTTTCCAAAGCACTGGCCTCGATGGATGGGGGTGGTGTTCCTCAGAAGCTGGATCAGGTACCATCCTCTTTCATATTATGTTAAAAGAGAATGCCTTGCTGCACAACAGTGTGAGTGCCATTTATTTCCAGCTACATATCCAGTTATACCTAAATGGAGGCCTAAATTCCTATTCAGCTTTCCTAGATCAGAAACAGGGTTCTGTATCTGGGACAGTGTCTTTGTCCTCACTATTCCTTTGGATGAAGTGGAACCAAGCAGTCATTTGCTGCAGCAGCATCATCAATGCTCTGAAAAACTGAGGAAATCCTTAATTTGGAAGTCATTATTTAGGAGTTTTGCTAGTATTACATCATGGATGGCACTTCCCCACCACCATTTCACTTAGCATCTCTCATCATAAAGTCTTGTTGTGTAGGGATGGTAATAATAACACTTAATGAGAGCATAATTTATTTTTCTAAATATCTTAGTTTCCATCCAATAATCGGTTCATGGGAGACAATGATGTGAGCCACAACGTGAGTTTCAGAAAGGTGCTGCTGGCAATTCTGGGGGACGTTTCACAGTAAACGTTGTTCCTGAATATGTCACAGCAAAGGATCCGAGACATTGGTTTACCATTAAAGACAAATATAGAAGAAATGTTCTCTTTCCTAAAAAGCGTCCGGCCTGTCACCCACACCGTGTCTGAGCTCATCCACTTCAAGGCTGAGTTCCCTATTTGGGCTTTTGCAGGAGAATTTAAAAGTTCTTTTCCAAACAAGTGACTATTCCCATTCGCCTTCCTTGGGCTCCTGCTAGGAACCCCTTCCCTGCCACACACCATTTGCACGGGTTTCATGCCTTACTCCGCAGCCCACACATTACTTTCACCCACTTTTCCCCCCGCCGCGTTCCTGCAGCCGTACCCCAAAACACGCTCCAAACTCCTCCCTCCGCATCACCCCGCGGCCCCCCCGGCCCTGCTGCCCCCCTCGCCGGGCTCCCTCCGCGGCCGCGGAGCCTGCGCGCAGTGCGGGCGGCCTGGGCAGGTGGGGCGGAGAGCGCACGGGAGAGGAGGAGGAGGAGGAGAGGAAGGAGGAGGAGAGGAAGGAGGAGGAGAGGAAGAAGAAGGAGGAGGAGG